>JAFVLL020006589.1:0-18809 GCA_021397915.2 Tor tambroides
AAAAAAAAATAAAAAAAAAAAAAAAAAAAATCTACTAATTATAATTTATTAATGTGATTAGTCAGCTCAAATGTGATTAGTGCTGACTAATCACATTTATTAATGCGATTAGTCAGCACCTTAGAATTAAGGGTCAGTATGATTTTATAAAAAAAATTATGTTTTTATTCAGCAAGGACGCATTAAATTGATTAACAGTTTAAAGACTTTGTTACAAAAGATTTCTATTTCTTATAAATGCTGTTCTTTCTATTATTCATGCTGAACTTTCTATTCATCTAAGAAAAATGCATCATGGTTTCAACAAAAATATTAAGCAGCACAACTTTTTTCAATGTTAATAACAATAAGAAATGTTTCTTGAGCAGCAAAACAGCGTATTAGAATGATTTCAGAAGGATCATGTGACACTGAAGACTGGTGTAATGATGCTGAAAATTCAGCTTTGCATCACAGGAATAAATTACATTCTAAAATGTATAAAATTAGAAAAATAGTTTTAAAATTAATTTGAATTGAAATAAGTTTTCACAGTATTACTGTTTTACTGTATTTTTGTTCAAAAAATAAAATGCAGCTCTAGTGAGCAAAAGAGACTTCTTTCAAAAATATAAAAAAATAACATACAGATCGTCTTTTTTTACATACATAAACGTTATTTGTAAATGTTTATAATTATAATTTCAATTATTCAATCATTATCATTTTAATGAGTTATAAATAATACAAGAAACTGAATTCTACCTAAATTTTGCTTTTAACAACAACAACAACAAAATAGTTAAGGGGAAAACATGCATACTAAATGAAGCCTGAAAAATTTTTAATGGTTGTTACACAAAGCAAGCTTTGAAAGAGAAATGCTCTACATTGAGCTGCAAAAATAAAATAAAATAAAAACTAATTCATTCATTCATTCATTCATTCATTCATTCATTCATCAGAACAATCTCTAACACTGAAACCCAGCAATCCTCCAATTCAGAAACCAGCCAACGCCAGCCTTGACTCAAACATCAGTTATTGTTACTCACTTTCTCCCTCTGTTGGTCAACAGCGATTCCGAGTGACACAGTCAATCACTTGTCTGTTAGCCTAGTAAACTTGCAAGATAAAAACAATTACACACAACATTTACCAGCATAGAAAGATATTTGTGGTTTCCCGTTGCATATATACCATGTTAAAACACATGAACTTATGATAAACTGTTGCTGTGACTATGCTGACAGGAAACGACCCAAAGTGAAACCACCACGACTGATTTCAGACAAATGTTCAATGCGAAGACAAACCTGGTTTATTTGTCTAATCAGATTTTACCTTTGAAAATACTGCGTCTAAAAGCGACTGATCATTCTCATTTAAATTACAACTATGCATCACAGGATTAATAATAATAATAATAATAATAATATGCCATGATAACAACAATGCCTGTGGTCTATTTTTGTCCAAAGCTGTCAAAATGCTAGACATCCTATAAATAGCATCCTAACCACAAAGTACTTGCGTTTGGGGGCACTGAGGCCAGGGAAAATACACCTTGCCAAACGCGTAAGCGGGTATACCTCAAGCACGGCGAATAGTTGCCGCATTGAGTCCCTCTGGAGAACTTAAAAAAAAAAAAAAATACTTGGCAGCCAAGAGCAAGAGAAAACATATATGCATGCACTAAACCCGCCTTTATCTGCTTTCTCACACATCAAAACCTCCCCCAAAAGACGCGCCGCCCCTACCAAACCCTTCAGGAGTCAGTAAATTCAGCATTCCCTCTCAGATTCAATTCAGAGTGGCATCTACAGAGGTCATCAAACGGAGCTGAACTTCACGTTTAGATGAATTAACTGCACGCACAGGACCGGGACTGTCATTTAGACTCACTTTACTGGCTGGACCGCGCATAGTTCATCTCTATCTGATGCTGCGTAAAAGCTGACCGTGGAAACCGCTGCAGGCGCTCTCAAGAAATCGCATCAGAGGATACCGCTCAGTGTGATTTTGCTGCCGCTACATAAACTATACTGAGCACTTGCGCTTGTTTATACGAGGAGGCATGAACTGTTGATCCTGACAGACCTGCTTCTCATCCAAATGGATGCGCAATGATGGATTAATCGCTTTTAGATGCGCGGTACCTGATAAACTCCTCCTGAGGATTTTACACCAGCAACCTTTACCTGATTTATCCTTTCAAGATGTCATCGGAGTATTTGATAAGGTCACTGCTTATGCTCTTTCTAGCACTCTTCTCCGCCAATGCGAGCAACTGGCTGTAAGTCAATATCACTTTCTTCATTCATGTGATGTTTTGACGTCTAGGTTATGATTGTTATGACTAAAGTCAGTCAGATGCCTAAAAGAAAATGTCAAATGCAGCATGTGAAGTACAAATCTGAAACTAAGTGAATTTGTGAATGAGAATATAACCTGCCTAGATTAGCCTACAATTTTTGAAAGCGCAGAAGACATGAAGTATAGCCTAGCCCGCGGAAGAGTTGTAAACTGTGTAAGAAGTCTAATGATAGAAAATTAAAATGTCAAAGCATGCACTGTATGCACAGCACAGAATATAAGGAAATTAAAAACCGGTTATTTGGAGACGTTCAGTTCATGTGCTTTTGGCACAGCCGCGCTTGGCGCTGGTTGCGCGCAGCCTGGAGAGCAACGCATGAATGTGACAGCAGTAACAGCACTCTTTATCATACTTGTAGTGCTGAAGAGAGCTGTATAAATGAATCACTTATGATAATTTATGGTTATATAACAACAAAAAAATTATAAAAAGGAATTACATGATTTATATAGTTAAGAAGCAGAATAGCATGCTTTGTTAAGGCCATATCAAGATGTTTGCATTTCTAGATGTTTAGAATTATTTATCTGTATCCTCGGGGCAGAAATAGCACATCATTTAATCTATCCAGATGTAGTTGAGTTTTCGATGGAAGATTGTTTTTAACTAAAGGCGTGGTGACAGGTTTGGGACATGTACAGACATGCTTCACACTAAAGGAAAATCTCCTACCTGTCTACAAAATATGATCATTCTGACAGGAGCTTGTACACTATTCCAACCCCATCTCAGGACAGGTATTAGCAGGTAGCCAAATAGACATTAGACAGGTTTTCTTTAGCAAACAAAAAATGTGAACGCTTCCAGTTATGAGCAACACGTGGGCTTGAAGCTGAAATGTCGTCTCAAGAAACACTATAAATATTATTTACAGGTTAAGGAAAACAGTTTATTGAACTTAAATGTTATCAAATGTGAGTTTAAGTTTTGATAAGATCTGTAAAGTTTAAGTTTACGGTTGATTCAAACAACAGGGAAATAACAGAGAAGCTCAGAGTAAAAACTTAAAACCTGCAATATCCAAACAACATTAAAACATTTTAAGGTTTATTAATTGTGATTCTTAAAAGAAAGTAGAACAATATTCTTCAGTGTCAATGGCATGACAACTAACAGTAGCCTACATATGGTGAATTTAAATCGTTTCAGTAAATTTGTTGCATGCTTTTTTTTTTTTTTTATAAAGCTCATCTTCAGACATATTCCTGAGGTAAAGCTTCTAAGCAACACAGCAGTCTTGTTTTAGTTCAGAAGAAATAAACTGATTTCATCATGACTGATCTTAAAATGAGATTTAGATAGGTAAGATTAAGACTTAGTAAAGTAAGATTAAGAAAACAAACTCTTTATGTTTTGTCTCAATCGTTTAAAATAAAATCAGATTAAAGGTATGACTGAGTAAGCAAACATTTTCTGTTTTGTCTCCTGTGTTTGCATATAAGAATCCTGTGAATTATTGTGCAGCCAATCTTACAAATAAAAGTTCTTTAACTGCTTTCCTGTTTAGTAGGTTAGGTGCAGACTTTAAAACGTTCTCGGTGTTTCATTATAGGTTCTTTGAAACACCAGAATATAGACATTCTGAAAACAAGAGAATAAAGGTTTTGTGCTGCTTAAAAAGTATCAAGCTGTAAAGCATTTGTAGTTCTAACATGAACAGTCATTTTTAAGACTTCCTCCTGGGTGTAAAAGTCCACTCTTTACTCAACAGTCATAATTAAATGCTTTGAAGTACAGTTGAGAGCTTTTCATTTGTGTGAATGTATTATTCTTGAGCACATCCATCAGCACCTGTATAGAGGGTTGAGGTGCAGGTGCAAGTCACAAGAGCAGTTGTACTGCACCTGCACATCTTCAAACCTCCATCAACAGCATGTGCTTGTTCATGCACATATAAGCTTACATTGCTTTATAATATTTTATGAATGACTATTTGCAGTTTGTTTGTGTTAAAATGCCAGGAATGAATCATTAATTAGAGACTATAAATAACAGATGGTAAAATGTTATTAAACAGACTCTTTTCTAAATAAATATTGCAAATAAGTCGCTCTCAGTCCTTATTCTAATGCATTTTGACAAGCAGCGACTATTGCTTTTATCTTGGTTTGGCAAAGTCAGCATACTGTTATTGATCAAACTTCAAAATCCTTAAGCTGGGATCAACATTTCAAATTACATTTGCAAAACTTTCAGTCTGTTTTAACTTAGTGTGCTATGTCTTTTCTAAGTGATTGAACAGTTTCCCTGTTGCAGATGAACAAATATCCTTCTAAAAGAATTTGTAGACTTCTATTGAAAAATCTGGACTCTATCAATCCATCTGATATTTAAAGGAATATTTCACCCAAAAAAGAAAATCTACTCTCCCTTGATGAGTTTGTTTCTTCATCTGAACAGATTTGGAGAAATGCAGCATTACATCACTTGCTCACCAATGGATCCTCTGCAGTGAATGGGTGCCGTCAGAATGAGAGTCCAAACAGCTGATAAAAACATCACAATAATTCAGAAGTAATCCACACCACTCCAGTCCATCAATTAACATCGTATAAGCAAAAAGCTTTGTGTTTATGAAGAAAATCAAATCCATCATTAAGGTGTTTTTAATTTCAAACTGGCTTTTGACTAAAACATGAGCCTTCTATGCATAATAACGCTTTTCCTGTGAAAAAGTCTTCTCGACTGAATCAGGAGAGAAATATACACAGATCAAGCACCGTTTACAAGCAAAACCAGTTCTAAACAAATATGTCGGTGGATTTTGATGAGAAAGGACAACGGGAGATGGAGGAAGAGTTATTATGGATTACGGAAGCGACGGGATAAAGTAAAAATGCCTTTATGATGGATTTGTTTCTCATAAACATGCAGCTTTTGATTTCACAAGACATTAAACGATGGACTGGAGTGATGTGGATCACTTGTGGATTATTGTGATGTTTTTATCAGCGGTTTGGACTCTCATTCTGACGGCACCCATTCACTGCAGAGGATCTCATCTCGGGATGGCCTCAGCAAATTTGAATTCATTATTCCTGTTCTGAACTATTCCATAAGGCCTATGCAACCTTTTTAAACTTGAAAGTTTATCTGGATGAATTTTCCTTTTCTAGTTTCATGATGCAACAATTTCAGAACTAAAGAAAGAGTTGCATGGTGTCAAACACAGATGTTTTTTGACATACTGAGATCACAGAAGACTTACTAATCTAAAAACTCACTTGCAGTTACGATTATGAATATAATACCAAACCATGCAGTTGTATTTGTTTGGGAAGTGATACGGTATCTCATTGTCATTGAATGGGAGGGAAACAACAGCGGTTGAGACGTTTGCACAGGACGGTCAATAAATAGTTCACAGCTGATGAGCAACATGAGAAGAGAGAAACCTCTAATGCGAAATACATCCTGGCGCCGAGCACTGATAACACAAATAACACCAGTGACAACAGGGTAATGAAGCTGTAAAACCTGTCACATACCTCTACTCATACAGCAGCCTATTAAAAGGTTAATTCGATAAAAACAGGGAACTTCTATCATTTCCTCCCTCAACAAGCCTCATAAAATGTTTAAAGATGCGTAGAAAAACAGGTGATGGACAAATACAGTAAAAGAAAGACTGAAAAGATTAATTTGAGCAATCTCTTATTGAGAGCCTATTAATTAGGATTAATGTTCTCGCAGAAATAATGTTTTTCACAAATGCAAAGTGAGATTAAGAGCCACATTGGCTCTTCTGAGAGGCCTTATGCACAATTTTATGACCAAAACTTTTATTTGTATATATTTTTTGCCTTTGCTTTCGTATTCTTATGGTCCATCTCGTCATCAGACAATATTTCTCAAGTTCTTTTCTCTTAACAACAAAATTGCAAAACTCCCTTAGGGGCCTGTTAGCATCTAAATAGAACAAGTTAGGAATGACTCTGAAATAATCTATAAACACACCCATTTACCTCATGAATTCATGCAAATTATATTGAAATTTCTAATCCTTTTTCATGTGGTTGATCCAAATATATGATCCAGATGTTCCTGTTTTGTACAAGCAGATATTCAAATGGGGCAATTAGCAAAACTGAATTAATCTGTATAGATTATATTTAGTTTAATATTTAAATGCACCTTTTTACCTGTCTGAAAGTCTGAAGTATCTTCATGATGTATGCCTGGTACATACTGCATTTAATTTGCTAGAAGAGAAACAAGCTTAAGCGTGACTTTTTTCTTGCACATCAAATAGGGTTAATGTGATTGCCTGAAGTTAATTGACATGTTCAGTTAATTGTAGTGGTAATCTTTTAGGATATTGTCAATAAATGAAATAACACTGCCCTCTAGAGTTAAAGACATCCACTAGACTTGCAGTTAAGCATAGTGTATATGCAACTAAGACTCATAACTTAAAGCAAACGAGCGAATGACTTTTTGGTACATGTGCGGTGAACAGTCTGCAAGACCTAGAAATACCAATGAGTCACTGAGTTATTGAGGAAACAAGAGCTGTTTATGGGAGAAACACTGTTGTGCAAGAATGACACATCTGTTTCTGAAAACATGTCGCATTCTGTGATGGATGCTTGATTCACATTTTGGCTCCTTTCTGTAGGACATCTAGACTGTGTTTTCAATGTTGTGAGGAGAATTGAGGTGTAACTGTCATCATCTTGAGACTACTGTTCAAATATGACAAAATTACTATTTTATTTAGCAAGAATGCATCGAATTGGTGTAAATTAATTTATAATGCTAAAAAAAATACCATTCCAAATAAATGATTTTCTTTTGAACTTTCTAGTCATCAAAAAATCCTGACAAAAAGTGTCACGATTTCCATGAAAATATTAAGCAGCACAACCGTTTTCAACACTGATAATAATTGTTTTTGAGCAGCAATCTGAAGGATCATGTGACATTGAAGACTGAAGAAATGGATGCTGAAAATTCAGCTTTGCATCACAGAAATAAATTGCATTTTAAAATATATTACAATAGAAAACATTTCTTTAAAACTGTAATCATGTTTGACAATATTACTGATTTTACTGTATTGTTAATCAAATAAATGCAACCTTTGTGAGCATTAAAAACATTTAAAAAAATCTTACCAACTTCTAACTTTTGAACCTTAATTAATCAATTCAACTTTTTCAAAGTATTATTTACACTCTTTAAAATTAAAATCACCTATATCGATTGCTGAATATTTAAGATTATTAGGACAAAAAAATTTTGCCTCTCCTAATGAAAACGCAAGATGTGCTTGAGCATGCAAAACTCACCAGCTCAGTGCCTTACTGGTTCTGAGAGGTTGCTGGTATGTTGTTGGGTCACTTCTAGGGCCCTTTGAGTGGTTGCATATTTAATGCAATTAATCATCTGCCCTGTGAAAATCAAATCTGATTGATTAGAAAAGGAAAACTCTGAACAACTTAATATATTATTCCTGTCAGTGCCACGAACGGTGCAGGACAAGTTTTCCACAAAGTTTTTTTGGAAAAGTATGAGCATTGCCAACAGTCATGTATTTTATTAACAGCAATATTTTTTCTGTTCAAAACAAACTCCTCGGTAATGCCGAGGGACACTAAATGTCTTTAAATGGAGGTAGTGTTTAATAATAATTACAATAAAAATGGAAATATGTGGGTGAAATCCGAAACCTTAAAATGCATCAGTTCCCTTAAACACCCCTAACACTGAATTTATTTCAGACAAACAGCTTTTAATACACAGACATCAGCGCCCTGTGACGCACAGCTGACAAATATGTAAATATCAAATATTTTGGTAAACATCATGAAATTGTGGCGCTTGGACGCCATAGCACGCATGTTTACTTGCTGTCGGTAGCTTGCACAGGTCTGATATTTACTTTCAGCAATTTACAACAGAGAGACAGGAAATGTCAACATCCATCGTTTGATTATTCAATAAACTCACAAAAAAAAAGATGCCGAGAGGAAGTGAAGCTTTTGAGTTGCAACATATATTTACACACTGCCATTCAAAAGTTGGGTTCTTTTGTACTTTCCATTCATCAAATAATCCTGAAAAACTATATGATGGTTTGGACACAGATATAAAGCTGCACAACTGTTTTCATCATTATTAATGTTTCTTAAGCAGCATATCAGCATATTAGAATGATTTCTGAAGGATGATGATGCTGAAAATTCAGCAGGAATGAATTACATTTTAAATTATATTCACAAATAGAAAACAGCTATTTTAAATTGTAACAATATTTCACAAAATCACTATATTTTTGATCAAATAAATGCATCCTTGATGAGCATGAGAGACTTGAACGGTAGTGTATGTTACATAACTTAAAGTGTGTTTATACATTGACAGCAGTAAGAGGCAAGTGGATATATACAGCCAGGCGTGTGTACGTGTTGCTGCTCTCTTTTTCTCTCTCATTCTCTTCCAAACGCTCTCGTACGGCATGGTTGCGTGCTAAGTCGCGCTTGGCTAAGCCATCTGGAGCCAACAGCGCTCGAAGGCCAGGGCGATGTAATTCAACACAAACATGACACAAACGGAAGAAGGCATCGTGCTCCAGGTGGAATGCTCCCGCAAAAAAACTCCCAGAAAGCATAGAGGAAGGCATCTCCCATTCTTTTACAAAATCCCACAGTCGGCTCCCCTTGTTTTCCCAAACTTAGCGCTGCGAGTACGTAGAAGAGACGGCTAGAGAGCCAGAATTGGGAAGCAATGAAAACAAGATTCTCTCAAGGTCTCAGACAATCTTTTTCCCAGACAAATACGCAGCGGGCCGTTCTTCAGGTGTTTGTTTGTCAAAATCCCGAGCTCGATACGAGCGCAAGTCTTATGAGAGCATCTGGCACTGATATATTATATTCCAGCGCTTATCCCGCCAGAACGGATGGGCCTTCTCTGCCATTTGGCTGCCAGATTCATTATCAGGTCAGGATCACAGAGCTAATTTACTGGTGAAACAAACAAAAGCTGTAAACACGCATGCAAGAACATGCAATCGTCAACAGATGCTGTAAAAAAGAAAGTCAAACACCCTCCGAGCAGAATGCATGTGCATCTGGCCGCTCCGCTGATGTCATGCTTCATCTTCTGGCCGGACAGGAGTACGTTATCAAAGCTCAAGAGAGCAGAGATGATGGTCCTGTGGACAAGGAGGTGTTTGTTTCTTATCTGCCCCAGCCGTGGCCTTCAAAATCAGCTCCTGTCAACAGCAGAGAGGGTTGGGATGCACCGCTGCCAGCTGCAGGGAGCTGGACATGCCATTTTTACTTAAGATGAGACCTTGAAACCAAACAGACCTCAAGACAATACGCTCTTAAAAATAAAGCTTCCTTATTCACTCAAAAAATTTGAGGTCAGTTAAATCAAAACTGTTAAGTCAAACTCAAAGATTAAGTTTTTAGAACTTTAATTTTGAATGTTAAATCCAACTGAACATGCATGAATTGAAATATTGACATACATGTGATTGTTCAACATCAGATTAGCTCAAATCATTCATGGTTAACTACTTAGCTGAAAAAAATGGTCACATCCAAGTAAAAATATTAAATATCGCCGAATCAACCTAAATACATTGATCTATACCAACAAAACTAAATATTATGGGTTAAATCGGGTAAAACAGCTCTTTGAAGTTAACAATAGCAGGTCATCGCTAACAGAAACCCATAAAAGTCCCAACTTAACAGCAACTTTGACGCAACTCATTTATTTCAAGTTCAGCTTAATATAATTGGTTATTGAGTTCACATATGTTTTTTTCTGTTAAGTACAATGAGGTTTTAGTAATACTTGAGTATTGAGTTAATTAATTTCACTGTTTGGTTTTACAGTGTTGGTATTGATGGTTCCATAAACAACCTTTAACATTCATGGAATCTTTTCATTCTACAGAAGGTTTTAGATTTCTCTGTTCTTCACAGTAAGAAAAAATGGTTCTTTTGAGAACCGTTCCATAAAAGGCTCTTTAGGGAACCAAAAGTAGTTGCATCACTGTGAAAGCCCCCTTTCCAACCCTATTTTCAAGAGTGTAAATACTCGCATTTACATGACGAGCATTTCGTGAGTCAGATCTGATGCATGCTGATTTTGAAGGTTAGCTACGATCCGAATCAATAAACCTTGAAATCTTGCAACTTAATTGAGTATTTACAGCACAGCACCTTCAAAGCCATTCTTAAGTCCTCCATCCGCAATAGACTTGGGCGCACTTTTGAATTACCCAGCACCACACCAAAAGACCTTCAGAAACAAATAATGCAAAACAAACCCATTCGTGAGCGCCCTTGCAAACATCACCTGCACGCAACTCTCTAAATGCATCTGCGCAGACTTTAAACAGTCAAGACTTTGATCTCCACCAGTCTTGATGATAATGAGACCAAGCTTGGTGTGTAGGGATGAAAACCTGTGCGATGTGTTGTAGTACAGAACTATTTTTATAAGGTGTAGCTCAGCAGACCCTTTAAAGCGATGGTGTTGCCCCGACCCCCTGGCCCTGGAGGTGATGGGTGAAGATAGTCTATCCGTCTCTCTCAACATCACCCTTACCTCATCTGTCCAGCACAGCCTTCCAAGAACATCAGAGGAGGGCGAAGCTGTTTATGTTAATGGTGTTTATTGTACTGTTTGTGCTATGGAGTCAATAAAAAACCTATTTTGGGTCACCAAACTAATGAAACGATACATGGGTCAGATCCTATAACAAATAAATAAAGCCATTTAACTAAAAAAAAAAAAAAAAAAAAAAAAAAAAAAAGATAAAATAAAATAAATGACAATACAAACCCCAAAATTAGCTAAAACTTATATAAAGATAAATAAATGAATAAAATGACCATAGTAAGATTTTTATGTTTTTAAAAGAACTTTCTCATGCTCATCAAGGCTGCATTTATTTGAATAAAAATACAGAAAAACCCCCCCGCAATATTGTGAAATATTATTGGAATTCAAAATAATGGTTTTCTATTTTAACATACTTTAAAATATAATTTATTCTTGTGATGCAATGCTGAATTTTCAGCATTATTGTTCCAGTCTTCAGTGTCACATGATCCTTCAGAAATCATTCAGATATGCTGGTTTATTATCAGCGTTGAAACTATTGTGCTGCTTAATATTTTTTTGGAACCTGTGAACAGCGTTTATTTCAAATAAAAATATTTTGTAAAAAGTTTGGGGTCAGTAAATTTGTGTTTCTTTTTTTTTTTTTTTAAAGAAATTAATACTTTTATTCGGCAGGTGTGTGTTAAACTAATAAGAAGTGATAGTAAATACCTATATTGTTAGAAAAGTTTTCTATTTTGATAATAAATATGATAATATATGTGTAAAATAAGTAAACAAATAAATCATAATGTTGTACATGCTAATATTCCACATCAGCTTTTTTTCTTTCAGCTCCAAAAACATCCAGCATCTAAATAAAGTTTTTTCGGTAACACTTTAGTATAGGGACCAATTCTCACTATTAACTAGTTGCTTATTAGCATGCCTATTATTAACATACTGGCTGTTTATTAGTACTTATAAAGCACATATTCTGCATGAACATATTCTACATCCCTAATCCCAATACCTAAACTTAACTATTACCTTACTAACTATTAATAAGCAGCAAATTATGAGTTTATTGAGGCAAGAGTCATAGTTAATGATTTGTTAAAGGCGAGAATTGAAACTTAAAATAAAGTGTGACCGTTTTTTTCTTTACAAAAGCCTGTATTAATGAGAGTCTATGAATATGTATTGATCGCAACTCTGTTGGTTTGTCCTCAGATACCTGGCAAAGCTGTCATCAGTGGGGAGCATCTCAGATGAAGAAACCTGTGAGAAGCTCAGAGGACTCATCCAGAGGCAGGTTCAGATCTGCAAGCGTAATGTGGAAGTGATGGATGCGGTCCGCAGGGGCGCTCAGCTCGCCATCGACGAGTGCCAGTTTCAGTTCCGCAACCGACGCTGGAACTGCTCGACGCTAGAGAGTGTTCCTGTGTTTGGCAAAGTGGTCACACAAGGTAAGTTTAGCCTCATATTTAACCAGACATGAAGTCAGCCCTGCTTAAAACCGTGTGCATACTCAGTGGCTACTTATCTGTGTCACAGGTACACGGGAAGCTGCATTTGTGTACGCCATATCTGCTGCTAGCGTAGCGTTTGCAGTGACCAGAGCCTGCAGCAGTGGGGAGCTGGACAAGTGTGGCTGCGACCGCAATGTGCACGGTGTCAGTCCAGAAGGTATGTGTACTATGTTTGAATAATGATTATGATGATGCATTAATTTCTATGAAACCACAATTAATAATTATGATTACATGATTTGGATTATGATCATTAAAATTGCTATGAAACCATAATCATTAGTCTTCCATATCCAGACCGAACGGTGAACATTGCAGCTTATCCTGGCCAAGAAATGACAAATAAGACAGGATGAGTCATGTGACTGACATGTAAAATGATAAATCATAATTCATGTTGTTCATAGGTGTGGTGGTTCATGAAAAATATATGAAATAGATTACACTACAATAACCGAAAAGCATTTATATATTTATATATATAGAAGAAAAAAAAACAATTTCCATGTAATATTTTAATGATTCCTTTATTAGGGGAGAGTGGGGTAAGACAGGCCATTTTTACTTATGTGGTCCTGAAGATAAGGGAAAATAAGGAAGAAGTATAACAAAAGTATCTAAAGTAGTGCTGTCAAACGATTAATCGCAATTAATCGCATCCCAAATAAAAGTTTTTGTTTACATAATATATGTGTGTATACTGTGTATATTTATTATGTATATATAAATACAAACACATGCATGTATATATTTAAGAAAAACATGTTATATTTATATATTAAATATATTTTTATATAATATAAATTATATGAATATAAATATAAACTTTTAAATGCATGTAAATATTTTCAAAATATATACTGTATGCGTGTGTCTTTATATATACAAAATAAATATATACAGAAGACACACATATATTGTGTAAACAAAAACTTTTATTTTGGATGCGATTAATCGCGATTAATCGTTTGACAGCCCTAATCTAAAGTAAAAAAAAAGGATGTTTCCTATCATTTTAAATGACCAAAATGTATCTATGACAAAAAACAACAACAAACAAACAAAAAAACCCCCAGATATATCTGATTATAATGTGATGAAAAGCATCTTCTGGTTCTTATCAGAGAATGATCTGTCTGTCCCTATCAAATAAACTATACACACGCACGCACGCACGCACACACACAGCATTTGGCCAGAGCATTTGGCTCACTTTGCTCCATAGCTGTAATTTTGGAAAAAACAAAATACAAGGTCACATGACAGTAAAAGTGTACAGTTGCCAAGATACAAGGGATGGGTCAACTTACCCAGTGACTCAACTTACCCCACTCTCTCTCCTATAAAAAAAAAAGCATCAAAACGTTTGAAAACCTCTTTTGTAAACAACAGTAAAATACAGAAAATAACTGCAGACCATTTCATATTATTAACTAAAACTAAATAACAAATATACAGTTCTTCAAGGATATCTAGTTCACTTACTAGTAAGTGTCTAATAAACTAAACTCTGATTGCCAATCCAGTACCTTTGTTTCCAGATGGGCTGATAAAAACACCTGATTTCTCCATCCTTGACTACCTTTATCTCAACAGGTTTCCAATGGTCAGGATGCTCGGATAACATTGCATACGGGGTTGCTTTTTCCCAGTCCTTTGTGGACGTCAGAGAACGAAGTAAAGGACAGTCCTCCAACAGAGCTCTAATGAACCTTCACAACAACGAGGCAGGGAGGAAGGTAAGCCGCTTAACAAACATCACGCCGAAAGCTTCTAACATTCATAATTTGTTAAGAAATGACCTTTCTTTTACCATCCCAAGGCAATTCTGAACCACATGCGAGTGGAATGCAAGTGCCACGGCGTTTCGGGCTCCTGCGAGGTAAAAACCTGCTGGAAAGCAATGCCACCGTTCCGCAAAGTGGGCAACGTCATCAAAGAGAAATTCGACGGCGCTACAGAAGTGGAGCTGCGCAAAGTGGGCACCACCAAGGTCCTGGTTCCACGGAACTCGCAGTTCAAGCCGCACACAGATGAAGATCTGGTGTACCTGGACCCGAGCCCAGACTTCTGCGAACACGACCCCAGAACTCCAGGCATACTGGGAACCGCAGGGCGCTTCTGCAACAAGACCTCGAAGGCTATCGACGGCTGCGAGCTCATGTGCTGTGGCCGCGGATTCCACATGGAGGAGGTGGAGGTGGTCGACCGCTGCAGCTGCAAGTTCCACTGGTGCTGCTACGTCAAGTGCAAACAGTGCCGCAAGATGGTCGAGATGCACACGTGTCGGTGATCCAGAGTGCAGAACTTCCCCTCACCACTTCCCTACATGCACAGGGAAACCAGATAAATTCCCCAGCATTTCATGCGACGATAGAGGAACATGTCATACATGAGACTTTAAAATATAGGGGCGAATATACCCGAGGTCCCAATTGAGAGTATTTTTCTCTCTCCTCGTTCTGTTTTTAATTGTGGTTGCTCTCTTATTTTTATATATGTATATGTATATGTATATCATATATATATATATATATATATATATATATATATATATATATTAACTTATTGCAATCAAATAGAGAGTGAATTTTTAATGTGGCGCGCACCAGAGGAGTGCCATTGGGATCAGGGGCACATGAATATGGAGAAAGGTCAATGTTTAAAACCCTTTTCATCGTTAATGCTGCTTTAGGGTTTCATCCTGAAAGATGGACTTCGGACTAACTGAGATATGCAGTCCAGGTGTACATGTACTTTCCAAGAGTTTTCCAAACTCGTGGCCATTCGTTCCTGTGATGCTGCTTGAATTAAGTGTTAGCAAGCTGTTTGAAAATCAGAGTCGTTAGTTAACTAGCTATTGACGCAGACGGATGATTGGTGCTGAGCTGTAACCATGCATCTGGCGCGAAACTGGCAAACAAAAATTGTTTACCCGCTTGGGGTGCTTGGACCATGGATTCTGTGCACGATGACTCTAGCACTTTTCCTATCCAGACGCACATACCGCAAATAAACAAATCCCCCAGCATTCCCTGCTCCATTAGTCAGACCGAGTGACTGAATTATTTATGTACGATACCATAACTCCAAGCTTTTCTATAGTAAAACTTGCTATCCAGTATGCTTTTAAAAGAAACATAGGTTTGTAAAGACTTATACACTGAAGAGGACTATATTTCATATGAATGTATGTTAAATTGAAATATATGCCGTGTCAAAGACTGACATGTTTGTGATTGTGCTTATTGGGTGAATTGCTCTTTGCAAATGGTGATTCACGGAAGGCGGCCGTTAAACAGCTCAAAAAGACCATGCTGAACAATCAACTTGGTGGTCAGATCTTCTCTTTTTAGCACAGTACTATGGTAATGATCTCTATGAACGTAGTTGGTCTTGTTTAATGGGTTCACACAAGGATATAAGTCTTCATTTTGTAAAGTTTTTTTTTTTTTTTTTTTTTAAAGAAATCTAAGGTTGAATCAAAATTATTTTGTGGTAATCAACAATATGCCATATTATGCCATTATGCCATTTCTTGGACTGAACTCGGAATATTCTTTTACATTACACATTCAAAAGTTTGCCGTTAGCAAGATTTTCTAAAAAAAATTAATGCATTTACTCATTTGATAATTGATCTAACATGACAGTAAAGACAATACAAAAAAAATCGCTACTTCTTTCTATTCATCATAGAATGTCTCATAGATTCCACGAAACTGTTTGTAACATTGATAATAATATGAAATGTTTCTTGAGCAGCAAATCAGCATTTTAGAATGATTTATGAAGGATCATGTGATACCGAGGACTGGAGTAATGATGCTGAAAATTCAGCTGTGCATTACAGGAATAAATTACATTTTAAAATACATTAAAATAATTTAAAATATCATTGTAAAAATAGTATTTCATTACTGTTTTTGCAGCATGTTTGATCAAATAAATGAAGCCTTGGTGAGCATAAAAGAGACCCAAAAATTTTGGACCGATTGTGTACATGGCCATTATGAAATTCCCAGCTTACTATCAGAGAACTTCTGAAAAATTCCATAACATTACGAAAGTTGTTTTCCATCTTTACCATGCTTTACAGATGTGTGTAATGGTTTAGGGGTTTGATAGATCAGGGCAGTGCCAGTGCGTGTACCAGTCAGGCAGCTGTCTAGTGAAACGGTCTAGGCTGCACTCAGAGAGCCATGCCATCATGCCAAGAACAATAAATATTTATAGAAACTATTCATGGAATAATGGCAGGAATGAAGCTTTGTCGGACATGCATAAATGTGGTTCGGTGCTGCAACAAAGTGGCCCCAGAGATGACTTTCGTAAGCACCACTTTGCTGAGCTCTTGTCCAATGACTTGTATTGTGTCACATTTCCACACATTTTTGGAGGGCAATCTTACTTTTGAATCCAGTTCAATACATATATATAAAAATATGAGGTGGTTATATATATATATAAGTCTCTTATGCTCACCAGGGCTGCATTTATATGATCCAAATTACAGTAATGTTGTGAAATATCATTACAGTTTAATTGTTTTCTATATAATTTAATACATAATTAAATATGCAATTTATTCCTGTGGCACAAAGCTGAATTTTCAGCATCATACTCCAGTCTTGATCCTTCAGAAATCAATCGAATGCTGATTTGCTGCTCAAGAAATATTTCACATTATTATCAATGTTGAAAACAGTTGTGCTGTATCATATTTTTGTGGAAACCATAATACAGTTTTTTTTAGGATTCTTTGATGAATAGAAAGTTCAGAAAACAGCATTTATTTGAAATCTTTTGCAACATTATAAATGTCTTTACTGTCATATTTGATCAATTTAATGCATCCTTTAAAATTGCATAAAAAAATCTGACCCATGTCTTTAAATACAAACAGAAACATGGTTACACACCTTAAAAAAATAAAGCATGACACTGGGCTGCTAAATCTTATGTTTATATTGCAAGTGAACACCACAGACTACACCACTCCACCCTTGCTGTAGGATACTACTGTCTACCCTATCAAGGGCCTAACTTCACTGTCATAACTGTAGACGGGTAGATTACACCCTCTGGTTATTTTTCAACCAAGCTGACATAGTTTACCTTTAATTTATGTTTCATATGTCATCAAACCACCTCTGGCTTTTTACAGCTGTTGGAAAAGCGTGAGAGCAATCACATCACTGTAGTCCAAAACAACCCCACCATCTCACTTCATATGTACATTTTAACGTCTGCTTCCATATTCTTTGCAGTTCTTTGGTCATACCGATGTCTGTTACTAATAAGCTGCTTTGAGGAACAGGAAGAGGTGCACCGGGAAATTAAAGCAGGGGGCATATCTGTGCATGCAGGCTGGAGAAATCATGGCAAAATCCTCATAATATCCAGCACATCCTGTGTTTGAGGAAGTAGAGATATTAGGGCCTAAAACACAACTGTTTTTGTTCGCTGCCATTTCGTGCTGCGTGGTTTTGAAACAAACGATTCACTAACATGGATGTTTCAGTGTGGCTTTTAAACACACCTAGGAAAGGACAACCTGTCTGTGGCTGTAAGAAATTTCTCCTATGGCTATTTGGGGAAAATATGCGGCCATGAATGTGGAAAAATCAGTGTGTATGAGAATAGATCTAAAATGTGCTTGGGGGAGATTTCACTATGAGAAATCTAATCCTGTCAACAGAATGGCCCTGTCACCGCCTCTTTGATGGAAAATACCACACAGTAATTTAATATTTGGAAAGGCTTTTCCAGGGACATAACATAATTATCAACCTACAATTCAATAAAGGAACTCAAAGATCAGGGGCTTTAGCCTTTCAGCTACTTTTAATATGACTTCAGTCTCTGAAGTAATCACAGTTTGTTTGATTAGCCAAGACATTAAAGCGAATATCAAATATGCTATTTGTGGCCATTAATATATGTATGTATAGAGGAATATACACACTACCAGTCAAAAGTTTTTGAACAGTAAGATTTTTAATGTTTTTAAAGAAGTCTCTTCTGCTCACTATGTCTGCATTTACTTGATCCAAAGTACAGCAAAAAAGTAAAATTTCAAAATATTTGTACTATTTACAATAACTGTTTTCTATTTGAATAGATTTTAAAATGTAATTTATTCCTGTGATTTCAAAGCTGAATTTTTAGCATTATTACTCGAGTCACATGATCCTTCAGAAATCATTCTGCTATTCTGATTTGCTGCTCAAAAAACATTTATTATTATTATTATTATTAGTTGAAAACAGCTGAGTAGAATTTTTTCAGGTTTCTTTGATGAATAGAAAGTTCAGAAGAACAGCATTTATCTGAAATAGAAATATTTTGTAACA
>JAFVLL020006590.1:0-10174 GCA_021397915.2 Tor tambroides
AGTCGTGACTAGATAGTTCGTTTCCAAAACGATGCATCGTACTATGGTGGTTAATCAGCGAGTTACGTCGTTGTTCGGGAAACTCACCCCTGGTTTGTCTTTCAGGCCTCACAAAAGATATTTTTGTGCAGCCAAGCAGTTGAACACATATTCAAAGAGTTTAAGTAAAACAAAAATATTTAAATAACTGAACCAACCGCTATACTGATTTCACTAGTTCAGTTTTTAATCTGCATAATTGTTGCATAAATTTCTTTTCTACACATAAGTGGAATCATATCTAATGTCACTATGTCTTTGTTGCTTGTTTTCACTTTAAAGCCCACATAAAACTGGGAATTTCTGCTGCATGCTGTGTGAAGAGTAGAATTTCATGTTTTCTGTCATGAGATGATTACTTAAATAACAGTTGATGAAAGAAGAACACCATGTCTCTTACAGAGCTTAAACAATCAAATCCCACACCAAGAAAAGAGCCAGTCAAATTAAAAAACCTGCATGCCAAATTTGTGCAGGATAGATGATGGCCAGACAGACTGAGACTCAATATTTGTTTTGATGAAGTGTTAGCTGGAGGCTTTGGTCTGTAGGGAGAACAAAAAAAAAACAAAAAAAAACAGAGCGTGCAGAAACATGGAATTTGTGCAGTGTAAGTAGCCAGACTTTGTCAAACTCAAAGATATGTTTCTCTGTCTAGTGATTTCACAAGTTTGAAAACCTTTCAATGTGCACATCAATCAAAACATCTCTTTGTGTGCTCACTCGTTTAAAGGAGTATTTGTTCTTTTTTTCTTCACTTTTGGAGCTTGTGGACTGATATTCTGGATATATACAGAGATATATGTAATATTTTATATAATATAGAATGAAATGGCATGGGGACTAAATGAATAAAACTGTTGGCAATATAGCATTATAGGACAAGAAGAAAAAAACAGAAAACTTAATTTTCTATTATTTATTAATTTTCCGAAGAATAAACTCTTATGTATAGCCTATGTATAATTAAATTAGATTTGATTACATACTAAGGGATATTAGGTAGCCCCAGCACATCATAAACAACTCCAAATAAAATACAAAAGGAAATACAACCCATCATTAAAATAGTTGGTTAAAATGGATAATCAGTTTGACTCGTCTATGGGTTTCATCCTCTGTCCTCATTGAACTGTACCACAGACAGATGTATAATTAATGGTAAGTTATTGTTACATAAAACAATTAAGTCATAAGGGCCTAAATGAAAAGACAATGATAGATAATGATTTTATTTGCATAAATGAAGTTATATAACAAAGATAAACAGTGCTCTACCACACTGATTGGAAACAGAGAAAGGCAGGGCAGTCTAGTGTTGCATAACATGGCAGATAGACTTGATACGATTAATTATGTCTCAACTAAATAAGACAAGATGTTTTATCATGCAGAGTTCACTGTTACTCTGTTTGGATGAGTGAGTTCCTAAAGATGCTTGACATATTTCAACTGATAGAGAAACCATTCTGCCTAATCCTAGACAATTACTAAACATCTCAGTGGAGTATTTGCCTTTAGTAGGCAATGACAGATAAATTGAGAGGAAAATAAACAGCAGGACATTCTAAAATCAACTTGAAATAACAGTGTAAGAATATAAAGTAGCTTGTTACACAATATCATACTTTGTTTAGAGAAGATAATAACATGCTAGAACTTCATTGACATCAAATTCAAATATTAGATTTTGGTATTTTTTTTTTTAAAACTGCAGTTCATATAATTCAAAAAGGGGGACTAGACTTTTTGTCTAGTCCTGTCTATGGCATAAGGGAGAATGTAATATAAATTAATATAAGATGCCATTTATTGTAACATCTAAGGAAAAAAGAGGTCACATTTGAATAAATTTTGCCATGTTGTTTTAATGAGTCTTTTAACACCAAAATATTTTTGTGAAGTTTATTGACTTTTACATTTTTTGTCCTAAAATTAAACCTAGATTTTTCACTTTTTAAATTCATTTTGATAATACAAATACTTCATTCACAGTGTGACTTTAGCACAGCTCCCGTGAATTAGTAATTCAAATGTTAAAGACCACCCTCGGACCTCAGATATCATTATTTTCCTGATTTATTGTGCATCTCAATCTTTTTTTCTAAGCTTTAAGCACACGTCAATAAAAAGTACAATGAGGACATACCTTAATGACCGCTCTGGAGTAGGTTTTACTGTGCTATACGGTTGTGTCGTCCCAGCATAAATCAAGGCTGCGGGCCATACTGGTCAGTCTGTGAAGATATGCTGCCTCAGTGAAAGAGCATTAATACAGGCTGAGCAATAAAACCAGCCATTAAGCAGCAAGGCATTTAAATGGCCTCCCCAAATGATGCTTGTTAGAGTTCTGTCTGATCCTGGAGAAGGCGATGCACAGAGGACAAATAAAGGTAATGAAAGGCCATATTTATAGGACAGAGAGGATGATGATGCATATTATAGATCCAGGGGCTTCATTTCTAAAGCGTGCGTACGCTCAGATTTGATCTTAGAGTGTGCGTACGCTTAAATCCACGCCAGCGCTCATATTTATAAAAACTGTCTTTGACGTGGAAAAGTGCTTAGCGTCACGTCAGGGTCTGAGCAGACGTACGCACTTTTTATTGTCGGAGTATTGCAGGTTTTTTCAAATGTAAGCTGTTCTTGCAGCTCGCTGTTCTAAATTATGATGATTGATGACATTTTATATGTTAATGACATTAATTAGGAATCGTTTACAAGGCAGAGAGCTGAAACCATTCAATTGCGCGCATGATCAAGATCATTTGCGATTCATAGATTTCACATCTGAAAGACGCTCATTCTATGAATCAAACGTGCGCATATTCGAGATATGATCGTAAGATCAAATTTAGGATGGTTTCTGCGCAACATTTTATAAATGAGGCCCCAGATCTTTTACTTGTTGTCTCACTTATTACACCGCTCTCTACAATAGTTGATTGTGATTGGTCAATCGCAGCAGGCAGCGGTCAGATATTTCCGGTCGTACATGACAAGGCTGTATATCAGTCTATACAATATACATTTCTGTAAGTCTGCTTTGAAATAATGTGGATTGTGAAAATGGCTATAAAAAATCAATAAAATAAAATAAATAAAATAAAAATTATTAAGTAATACTTAAGTATTACTATTATTATTGGCAGCTTTCGTCTCACTGTTTTATATGTTGAAGTGGATTATTATTATTTTCTTTAAGATAATATACTTTAAGATAATATACAGTTCAAATTACTAAAATGATTAAAAATCATTTTTTTCGTGTGTATGTATTTATTTATTTGGTGAGTAGCTAGATGAAGACATTTGAAACAATAATTAAAGGTGCTTTTCTAATGGTGACTGCCACTTTTCTTATTATTGTAATGAAACAGCAAAATCTGATCTTGTTACAGTTTTGACAGAAAATGTAGTAAATTAAAAATAGGTAACATTTCATATCTTGGGACTGTGCATAGTTTAGATCTAATGGTAACAATATTTGATACTTTAAATGGAAAGGCATGTTTTTGGACATAATAAGAGGATAAATTTGGATGCAGTCAAGGGAACTGACCGATACAGCCAGCAAATAGCAGAATCCAGTCTGAATGAGTGGAGAACGTTTCTTAAAGAAATGAATGAAATTGCGAAGGGAATAAATCTCTTGCTTTCATTTCGTGTCAGCAGACCAGTGATGTGCCAGTGGAAAACACAGAGAAACAAGTGAAAGTATTCAGCATTTCACCAACCTCTTCCACCACAGCCCCTGATGGAATTAAAGACAAGGACGGTACTGTTGTCCTGATATACCCCTTTCAAAACCAGTTCAGTTAGATTGTAAAATGGTTCATGTGTTTTTGGAATTGGAGGAATATATTAAAAATATTACAAGCTATGTACCTAAAATGCACTCTAGAACTTTAACGTGAACTACAGCTTCATGAGAAAGCCAAGTATTATTATGGCATGTGAATGTGTGTACCTTATGACCTACTCATAAAGCAATATCAAGCCTGCACATTTGAGGGTTCGGAATTAATGCAATACTGAAGTTTAAGATCTTAAAGCATAACTCAACTTTTATAGAATTTTTCAGGTAACAGTCTTAACTCCATGATCCTACAGTGGATTTCAAGCTACAGTTTGCAATACAAACTTAAGGTAGACAACATGACATAATTATGGCAACACACAACAATTAGGGTCTAAGTGGTAGATAATGCAACATTTTCCAAGGGGATGTCACTGCTCTATTGAAGCAGTACCTTATCTATACTACAGATGGCACTAAGTGCTATGTAAATGTTTGAGAGACATGCAAAAATGGAAATAGTGGCAATAATGCAGTGCAGTGATGTAAATCAAAAAGATCAAATCAAAATGGGATTTAAACTAATTTTATTGCACTGTGACTCATATTTTATTTGTAGCACATTTGCAGCTCCACATGTCTCAATTCCAGCACCCATTTACGCACCAAAACCCATCCATTCCACTGAGCTGACTGGTTAGTGATGTAAACAACAGATGATAGAGTGACCATGAAAGAATATAACAACATATTTGGGCTTGGATTATAATGAGTAATACCTGTTGTTCTGGAAAATAAACTAAATATGTTACGTTATCTCTCAGATTTGGATAAATCAAAGGCAGACAAGTTACTGTTACATCAGAGTAACACAGTGATGTGTACGAGTGCTTAAAATGGTAGCTTTACGGGCGAAATAAAAAACACAAAAACAATCGGCAACAGATGTGGTGAATTTAAGGCACAGAGAAAGCTCTCTTCAACCGTATCTGGATCCAGTCCAACAGCAGACTTCAATATGCCAAATGTCAGGATGGCTCAGCGTACAAGCTGAAAAAGAAAGAAATAAAATGGTTGTGACAAAAATGAGGTCTTTGCTAGTTCTTTTCCACCATTAATTGGAAAGCGAGAAATGAGTTACCTGAGACCAGTCAGTTTCACAGAAAGCCAAATACTGAGCAGTAACTTTAAAAGTAAAAAAGACAAAATTTTTGCTGTTTAAAGAAAGAACAGCGTCAACCTTCGATACAGCCTTTGTTTTTGGTCATATTATGGTCTGGACACAAAGAGAGTAGAATCTCAGGTCAATCCATCTCATCCAGTTGTGCGTGCAACACTGACACGAGTAACCTTCGAGCGCTTCCCTGCCCAGTATTTTTCACACTTGAAAAAGCCATGCATTAAACTAGCCATCCAGCTGTTTATAGATGACTTCATTTGGAGTGAGTATAGATAGATTTCTAGACAAGGGTTACCCTGGTTTTTGGCTGCTGCCCCATGGCCTTGTAGATGTGCCAGCTGGTTCCTTTTAAAATGCGATTTATAACTGTGAGACTAATAAATATAGACACACAACTGGAACGCATTTTCACTTTTATTTACCAGAATATAAACCAAAAGTCTGTTTTACGTTCTGATGGACTTCAATGTCTTCCTGGCTTCCAAATTTGTGTTTTGATAAATTGTTTTAAGCTGCATCTTCTGATGTATGAAATGTGTTAACACGGCAAGCATGCCGTCCAGTGGTAACAGAAATAATATTCAATAAATCATATTTTTACAACTGTCTATGCAACCGCACAGTACTTGGCACCAAATAAATATATAAAGAAAGCAATAATATAAAGTTTGACATATCCTGCATTTAGTTCTCATAACCATTGGTTTGAACTAATGAGGCCTTGTTTTTGCAACACATGGAAGGCTACTAGAAAATGTTCCCTAAACACATTAATTGTACTAGTGAGCCATGTTGTTTTGTCAAGCTGGTAAGCATTAAAGAGAAGCAAAGCATGTCTCTTAATGTTTATTAGCTGTTTAATATCCTGCTTTGAGTCTCTTTTATCACTTGGTTACATTTGATTCCTTTTTAGTCATTACATTCCGGTTTAACCCACTAGCTCCTTTTGCTCTCCCTTTCTTACGATCAAGGGTAACATTAAGTCTTGTTATTCTAACTTAAGCTGTGACAATGAACTTGTGGTCAAAGCCTTGCCACCATCAAAAGTGATTTATAATGACCCTTGTCCTTCAAACCAAAACTTCTCTACACTGCAAAAAATTATTTTCTTAGTATTTTTGTCTTGTTTTCTATCTAAACATTCTTGAAACAAGATGAATTTACTTGACAAGTAAAATGACATAAGATATAAAAAAAAAGAATCAAAATTGAGTTAGTTTTTGCTTAAAACAAGCAAAAATATCTGCCAATGGGGTAAGAAAAATAATCTTAATTCATGGGCTAAACAAGATTATTTTTCTTGCCCCATTAGCAGATATTTTTGCTTGTTTTAAGCAAAAACTAACTCAATTTTGATAATTTCTTCAGAAAGCAAGACATAATATCTTATATCATTTTACTTAAAGTAAATTCATCTTAATTCTTAAATTTTTAGATATTTATACTAGAAAATAAGACAAAAATACTAAGTAAGAAAGTCATTTTTTTGCAGTGTAATCTGAAATGGGTATTATACGTTTACTTTGTAAGCATTTGCTGCTGATGACATTCACATTATTCTGGGTCATGTCTAGTCGCACTCTGCTATGAATTTAAGTTGCATGTTTGAACCAGAGGTAATTATCATGTTGCACTCATCTCTATAAAAGCTGTTAATCAAACAGTTACTGTGAAATCTGACAGTTTCATTATTCTCTCTCCCAAACTGTGCGTGTATGTGCATGTGTGCATGTGTGTAAACTGCTAGTAAACCTTTCCTTGATTGTTTGAGTCAAAGACAAGACATCCCATTTTGGTGTCTGCCTCAAATTAAATTTGCAAAAGTGATTTTATATACATAGAAAGCATATTAAATTCAAGTAAAGTGTCTACTCTAATGTTTCAAATAACTAACTGTGAAAAATGTCAAAATTGATTAAAACTTGTTCAAATACATAAAAGAAAAAGTGATGTATGGTAGTCATTATTCTTTGCTCGGGGAAAAAATAAAAAAAACAAACTGGACACATTCTAATGTACAGAAAAAAGTTCAAATCTTTATTGAACTTGTATTGTTTTGATGCTTGAAAACCCCTTTTTGACTTTGTACACACTGAGACCAATGCTGCAAATGATAAAATCATCATATATATATATATATATGCTTTGTAAATGAAAAAACAGTGATAGATGCATTGATTGATGAGAGACATTAATATTGACCCTTGAATGTGTCCTACAACATTCATGTTCGACACAATACCTTAGTAATGAATATAACAGTGTGCCTTGGACAATTTAGACTAGTTGTTAATTAGGGTTGTTCACCACAGTTTTGTACTTTATTGGCCCTTTCTCTCCCATACATATAAAAAAATGACCATACTTATATTTTTTGTTCTTCTCAAAATTTTGCAATTCACAAGAAGCAAGGCTGAAGGTGTTGAAAAGAAATTGCTTGCTCAATAAAGAAGCGTGTTTCCCCCCTCCAGAACTAATAAATATTAAACAGTCCAAATTCAAAACATATTTTCTGTCCTCTGGATTTGATTACTGGCATTGGGGTTGTAGATATGTTCAGTACAGTCATATTCATTTCATTTTGAATATGCTGTGTTTAAACACTGAGGTATCTAGCAAAGAGACTTTGTGTCTCAGAGTGCATTTATCACTCTATCTCAGCTGTAACAGTATCTGTACCAGATATTTCTCTGGAATGCCTTTATATTCCTTAAAGCCATTTCTTCTCCAAACAAGGACACAACATTTTTCTGCCTGCTCATTGTCAAGACCTCTTCATCAGGGTCATAAAACATATGTTTCATTTTTCGTCAAACATAAGACTCTTTTAGGAAATATCTACGCAAAAATATATTCCCTGTTCTGATTTATGCTGGACTGGTAACTAAGTAGTTTTACAAGGAAGTGGAGAACTATATTAGAATAAATTTGATGAGACGGAGATAAAACTGAAGTTTCACATCTAAAAATACAAACTTGAATATAAGAGACAAACTACATCATTCCATCTGATGTGTAACTTTGGTAAGTAGTGTACAAGGAATGTAGCATGTTTCCAAGGCCTTTTAATCTTCTGATTATGTTTACAATAAGATCTGAGCTCCATAAATGGAAAGATGTGGATAATAACAGAACCTAGAGATTTTAACAAGCAGCACAGGGAAGAAAGGAAAAAGCGATGTCAGGCTTCTGATATCTGAAGATATATAGCTCATCTTTGCATGAGTGATTATATAAGAGAAAGAAAGAAGCCAGAACGTTTCAGACTTCTCCATTCTGACTCACAAATCCATGTTTTATTATCCTACCATTTTAATACCAACTGAAATTTCTTGATAAACATTTTGTTTCAATTACCAGCATGTCAAGCTGTTCCTAAGCAAGCAAACAATCATGTTGTCTTTCATTCTCTTCTAATTACTTTCACTTGAAAACACTTATTGTTATAAGCAAAGAAAACAGAATACAAAAATGTTTTTCCTTTTTCATCTCAACTCACTGGGTGACAGGTATATTTTTCTTGTGAAGCAATAACAAATATAATTTTGCCTCTTTAGAATTCCTTCATTTTATCATCAAGTGAGATGAATGCAGCCATCTGAAGATTTATGAACTCCAGTACATGTTTGGACTGAAACAACAAGCAAAGCAACTCTCCTCACAGGTTCAAATGATAGATATGGCACAGCGTGTCCTAATGTTTCAAATGACGCAATCAAATTTGATTGTATACAAGAAGAGGAAGATACAAGAAGGGGAAGAAAACAAACTGACAAATATGTTCATCTGTTTAGATAAGGCTGAGAAAAACAAGGGTATAAAATCCTAAAATCCTGATCATTACAATACACAGGTTGGGATTTAAGGGAAAGAAAAGCCTTATTGATGAGTTTGAAATCCACCTTGAAATGACCCAAGGCTAGAGCCTATGTAGCCCTCTTAAAGACCCCTAAGCATAAAGCGAGGGGGATTGAATATGGAGTGGTAGTGAACAGCAGAGGGGGTAGATGTGAACTTACCAGCTTAGACAAAGAGCCCATTTTTCCAGGGTCCAGACGACCCCCACTTTTGCCATTCAAGATAAATAAATAAATAGGAATGGAGAAAGAAACCATGTACGCCCCCTGAAAGACTCTAGGCTCGAATGAGTGACAGACGATTGAAAAGACAAATTGTTACATTGTCTTTGGCCATGGATGGCAGGAGGGTTGCTGCAAAAAGGCAGTTATGAGCTGATGTGAACTGTGAGGTCAAAGGTCAAACTCTGTGTCTAAACCCAAATTTGAAGGGGGTCCTCAAACCGAGGCAGCATGTAACTGACCTCTTGTCTGTCTCTCCGTATTCTCTCCTTTTCTCAGTTTCTCTCTCTCCTTCTCTTTGTTTGGGTTCTCCTTTGGTGCCCCTTCCCTCGAAAAAAACAAAAAAAACAGACTTGCTTTCTCTGGCTATGTTGAGAAGTGCTGACGAGGCATTTGTCCTGTAGTCACTCACCCATGTTTGATTTAATTGCTTTTCCAGTACCTTGAAATGCTCTCCCTGGAATAAGCTCTCAGGGGCGAGAGAAATACATGAAATCACTGCCAAATATTTTATATCCTAACGGTTTTAGGTTCCCTTGTAGCCTATAGATTTAGAGACCACGATTAAGTGTAATCATTGGAACGGTCTTGACCAGACAAGTCCGATTAGAACCACACTTAATGGCATCAAGTTGCCCGTGGGCTGCCAAAACTCACATTATTTTGACAGTCAGTTGAGACGACAGGATGACCTACTGCGCACTGGTGGAGGCAGCACTCCCACGAAGCTCGTGGGCTGGAAAACCCTCCCTTTTCCTGTCACATCCAGCCTGTCTCCTTAAGCAAGAATCTGGACGCTGTTTTCTCCGGGAACTTTGCCACCAGGCAGGTGACCTCCCTCTTCCTGGCCTCTACTTCACTCTTAGCAGCACCTGGACCTATCATTAATCATATGTCCACGCTGGTATACCATACATGTAAGTAAGAAATCAGAAACAGACATGAATGAATCGCTAAAGTTCTTGTATTAAATTTCAATGTCAATCCACGCTTTAAATGCTATATTGCTTTTGTTTTGCACATTAGACATTGCATCTCCTACCTAGCTAACAACTTTATGTTCAAAAAGTGTTTATG
>JAFVLL020006591.1:0-15000 GCA_021397915.2 Tor tambroides
AGTCCCCATGACCAGGCACAAAGCCCCCTGTCAGTTACCTTTTCACCTTTGGCTGGTGAAAAGGAGGCCCTGAACAATAGGGGCCGCTCAGCTGGAGATGGTGGAGTCTCATGGGTTTGGGAACTCGCTCACTCTCTGCTCGTTTCCTCTTTGACTCTCCATGTTCATTTGAGGCCACCTCAAGGTGCATTTGTTCACCCCCTCCTTCTGATAACACAGAAGCAGCCTTGCCTGTTATTGCCTTGCAGCCTTTTTAAAGAAAAGTTGCTAGAGAGACAGACAGACAATGTTTTCAAGGGGGGTACTTGAAGAAGCCTACATTCTCCTGTGGGAGTACTTCCTATTAGCCCACAATGGTCCATACATTATAAAGTGGCTTTGTATGGAAGCTATTTCCATGCTAAGTAAACTTGTTGTATTGGTGTCTTTCATCCTCTATCACTGCTAGATTGGATTTAACTGCAGATCAGACTTTTGTTTGCATTTTCTCTTTTATTTATCAACTTTGTTACGTTTATCATATTGCCTATTATAGTTAAGAATTAAATAATATGTAATTACATTTTCCAACCTTACATCAGAGCATTATGAATATGAGTTCTTCATATGACTATGTTGATATTATTTCTGCTTAGGTAATCATGCACTGTGCATTTCTAGTTAAAATATATTTCTGGTGATAATTCAAGGAATAAACATGGTACTGTTGTTAGCTTCTCATGCCACTAGAGAGCAGTAATAGACCCAATGATTTATTTTTTTCTTTTCTTTTTTTCATTTCCATTTAGTTAAATGTAATAATAATAATTATTATTATTATTATTGTTGTTATTATTATTATTATTATTATTATTTGGACATTTAGATTTTAATTTAAGGCACAATCAGCATGTGCACTTTGAAATGTGCATTAAAGGTATAAGGGAAATAATGAAATGCATACATGGGTGACAAGAACAACTGCATAAAGGTAGATGATTAGATTTTTAAGAACAGAAAAGTTTGAACTCATTGCAGAAAATTAATCTTCACCACTTACAAATGTAGGCCTGCCCTGAAAAACCATCAAAAAGAAAAGAAAGTGTTAAAGTTATAAACCTAAGTGTCAACAGTGGCTAAGCAACAGATAAGCTCTCCTGTGCAAATGTGAACCGATATCTGATTCGCGAAAGAATCTTTTGAATGAACAGATTCATTTGAATGATTCTGTTGAACCGATTAGCAAACTGTAATGGAAGGGATTACTTTTCTACGAGGAAAACTGTTAACATTACCTGCTAGCCTATATCACAAAGTCGAGAACAATTAATATTAACAATATTAATTAATTTTAATGGGGAATAATAATGTTTAAAGGCTAATGTTGTTGGGATAGTAAATAGGCTGAGAATTGAGGTGTGACCCTCTAGTTAATAAAGAATTATTATTATTATTATTATTATTATTATTATTATTATTATTATTATCATTAAAGAATTATTCATTGTTGTTGTTGTTGTTGTTGTTGTTAATAATAACCATCTTGATATTGTATAAGCTAACTGTAGTATATGCAATTCAACAATTTTCGATTTTCCAGTTACCACAAACCTTATCAGAATGCATAAGTTTGACTGAAGAGGTTTGATCACTATTTGACACTGCATCAACAAAACACAAGTACTGTCGTCGAAGCACTTTAATGTGATTAGTGATTTGTTTAAAACGTCTTTTATAAGCTATAGTTGACATTCAGCTCACTGTAAACATAATTTTGGTTTCGATAAACGACCCTAACAGAAACTTCTTTTAAAAGTCGACCCAGATTTCTCACCTGAAAGTCGGTGAATAATTTGCATAAACTGCGCAACATTGGGAATAACCTATATAGCGTAATGTAAAAGATTGTTATAAACAGCGAATTTACTGTAAAAGAAGGCCTACACGTAAATGTCCCAATAAGACGTAGGAAGATCTTTAAAGAATAACTCAAAAGAAGTGGTGAGTCGGCTCTTTGAATTGGTTCATTGAATCAAATCATTCGAGCGAACCGATTCGCTCAAATGAATCGGTCGTCCGTGTGCTAGTGTTCTGTGACACACACACATAGGCTACACACACACACACACACACACAGGGAGTGAATGTTGAGTCCTGTAGAGCCAATGAGCTGGGACCGGATACGATATATCCTCTGGGACAACAGCTACTCTGTTCACCCCCTTCACTTCCACATGACGCCATTTACAGCATAAACCCGACCTCCTCTCCGGAAAGAAGAAAAAACAAGAGCTGAAAAACTTGAAAGCAGCACAGTGTGTGCCATGCAGCCAAACATTCAACTTGCGAACCGCAACGCGTCTTCTTGAGCGTTTTTTATTTGTATTTTTTTTTTCAGTAAACTCGGCTCATTTTGTTGGATTCTGGAACTTATTTTCTTTTTGGCATAATTAGCGGTTTAACAGCATACGTTAAACTACACTGCGTTCTACTTGGAATAAAATTCTGACGTTACTGTTTCGCGCGAGTTGCGCGGAAAACACGCGAATACGAGGACGCGCGGGTGTTTGCTATCATCGGGATTTTTGTGAATGAATCTCCCAATGAACTGAGGACTAACCAAAGAGAAATTCCTACTAGTAGGATATACTCTTCACAACACAAATAGGGGGTTGAGGTAGTGAGATCACGGTAAGTGACGTTTATTACAACTTTTTTTGCATTGGATTTTGACAGGCTTTAATTTTGGTTCCGTTTATTGCTTAGGTTTTTTAGTCGTGCATTTATATTATAGTTCTTCGTGTTCTTCATGACTTTTTCCAGTGCTCATGCTCCGCGCCATTCTTGCAGCTGTGCAAATAGTTGCCATACGGATCTGTTCCCTACGTACTTACTTTGACTTACTTTTCATTTAAAGTTGCGAATGGCTATTGAAAAACGTCATCTTCAGCTGCACGATTGTTATGAAAACCCCATACGAATACTCACTAAAGATTTCAAAACTTTACACGTTTTCTTTTTTTTTTTTTTTTTTTTTTTTTTTTTTTTTTTTTTTGTGGTGTTAAAGTTGCCACTGAACATTCCACCTCATGTGTATTAATCACTTACTACTTACAGGATTTTTCTCTTTCCTCCAATAAGAACTCATACGACGTTCCACTAATTATATTATTTATAATAGGCTAATAATAAAACTTTGGCTGTTGTTGCAAAGAAAAAAAATGGTTCTGTACTGTATGCCAGGTTCAACCAAGTTAAGTATTGTCATAAAGTTAGTATGCATGCTGATAACCCAGATCAGAAGTTTAAATAGCAGTGAGGAGATAAACAGATGTTTAATGGCCATTTGCTGATGGGGCCTCTCCATTGGAAAGAGATTGGTAGCATTGATATGGTAATTTGGGGTAGTGTTATTTAGATTGAACTCAACTGGTGCTGAGGGTCCGGGCTGTGAGATATGGTTTCATGTTTTCAGCTGTTTTACGTGGATATTATACTGACATGTATGTAAGTTTTGTCATTAGGCTCCGCCCCGTTGATAACGTCCTTAAGGAATTTTGTGGACTTCAATATTGCTCCTACTTTTGGGCCAAGCTGCTAGATATTAAAGGCCTGACTGTTGAAATAAAAAAATAAAAAATAAACTTTATAATTTTACTATAACAACAATACTATTAAAATGTGTTATGGTGAATGTAAACTTTTATATTTAACTGAACACTATGACAGCATTATTCACGTACAAGACTGCCATCTCTGTCTGTATAAATTTGGCGTCTGATGATACGAAACCTTTCGGCTCTTTAAAATTGCATTTGCTTATGATTTGGATCCGTGTAGATTCTGGAAATATTATTGTACACAAGAAAAGAGTGGTGAGTTAGCGGGTGTACTTTTAATTCTTTTTCCTAACATCTTTAAACAAGTTCTAATAGTGCTCTGCAAGAGCAGACAGTGAGAATGGTGTTTGCAATGTTAAAATAAGCACAAAACACAAAAAAAAAAAAAAAAAAAAGAAACATTCACTTATTTGTATTTCAGTACATATGGTACCTTATAATTCCCAAAACTAACCATACAGAGATGGTTATATAAATGTACAGATAAGTGAAACCTTTATCATTCATAAGGTGTGAATATATAAGAACATTGGTCTCAAACTGCGTTGAGGATAGATGATGTAGAGGAGCATCATGTTTAATCTGGTGGCTAATTTATTCTTGATCTGATAATGTACATACCTGAGACACTGTAGAGCAAAGTGGTTGAGTCTATAGATAAACTTATGAACTTGATAGCCCAGGTGGTAAAGGCCTGTCTCATATAGCATTAATGATCAGAGCCTTCTAAGCTGTGAAGGTGGGGAGTGGGTTGGAGTTACAGTGAGGCATTACCATCTACCTTTCTTTGCCTGATTTGTATGGTTATGGATTTAATTTTATGGGATTACTTCCCTGTACGCTCTCATTTAACTGTCTGCACTTTCCCATAGACTTCAGTGATGTGTTTCATTTAATGCCAGCCGGAGAGTTCCCATAAGTAAAGATGGAGACAAGAGCTCAAAATGGCGGCAGCGCTCCTCTGGCTTGCTGCGGCGGCTTACTGGCAGACCCAGACTGGGGACTCGGAGCCTTGGCGGGAGGTCAGGTGGCCCTTCCTTCTCCCTGGACCAGATAAAGATGTCAGCATGGCAGCAATGAGTACACGGAGGGCCCGACAGGTGGCGCCCGTCCGCCCCGGCCTCCCAGCAGAAACGGACTCGCAATCTTCTAGCCCGACCGCCTCATTGAGCTCTCTGAGGCATGCACCAGAAGGGCTCTCAAGGCCCAACAGGCGGGACAGCAGACTCCTCAACCAGCCCCTCTGATCATGGGGCGGCGTGAGCAGATCCACCAGGCCAACCAGCGGAGAGGAGGTGCTGGCGGCACTCTCCAGGGCCAGCACAGGCAGCACATGGTCGGAGCAAAGACTTTTGGGAAAGCATGGTCGCCACCAGCGGGTGGGTGAGGGCTCAGCCCTAAACGTTCAAACTGAAGCAGGAGGAACTGGCCCTTGACCTGACCTTTGATTAGGCCATGGAAACATAAACCTCAATTTAGCTACGAGGACTGGAAAAAGCTGCAGTGGAGCCACCTGCCTGGACACGTCCCAGTCTGCAGGCGCAGGTGCCTTTAACGTGACAACAGCGATCTGGACTACGTCACCTGCGTCTGCCGTCAAGATGCTCTTCTGCTGCTCCAGCGACGATGAGGATGTGTGCCCGGACCATTCTCACCCAGTTGCTTTGCTGCATGCGGTGGACAGCTACCATAAGCCGTCATCACTCGTAGTTTTTCTGTACACCTGCCTGCTTTGCTACCTCGGCGAAATGTTGTGCCGAACATTTCTGACTACCAGCCTACAATAAAAGCATTCTCAGGATATTCAAAACAAAGAGTTAGAAATAAAGCGGAACTCGTTTCCTGGGTAGCACTGGGAAGATAAACATCAGGACTATCTCAAACAGTGGAAAATACCATAAATTGTTGTAGTTTTGGCACTGTAGACCAGAGGTGACATTGGATTGACAAGAAACAATAGGTTTGAAGTGGTTTGTTTGTTTGTTTGTTTTTGCTTTTTGCTCTTTGGCTTATCCATTTTCTCTTTCTATTTCCTCTTTAAGGGGGATAGAGGTTTGTGCCAACAATCCTTCCTGCGTCTTTTCATTTCTTCTGAAGTTCAGAATGTTAGACTGTTGGCATTTCATTAGCAGGTGATACAATAAGGCGAGCTTCAGACTCTTCAACTAACTGTTTTGCCTTGAATAGTATCTACAAAGTATAAGTGTAAATGAGCTCTTTTAAAGTTTTGCTACCATTTTTTTGTACATATAATATTTCAACTGTGAAAAGCATTACATGCCCAAACCAGAGGCACCTTGACCAGATCCATATATCAGTCATATAAACGTGTAAATTGCTGTACATTAATTCGGAGATGTATCATCAGTCTCATGATATTTGCCTTATAGAAGGAAAGCCGCTTACATGGATATCCCTACAACTAGCATAGGTGATAACGGTGACCTAAGAAAAACTTATTTTTCTGATTTGACCACATGTTTGGTGATGTAAAAACATCTTATTTTACAGTTTATTATTTATAAAGTAATATTTATTTTCGAAGGCATCTTTGTAGTCTTCTTTGAAGCAAAACCTCCTCTGTTGTTGCAAACCAAAGGTGACAAAGAATTGTCAAATCTGATGCATAGCGTAATTCTTCACTAACATAAAACAGAAAATATAACGTTTGAGTCTGACAATGCATTTTCTGTGTTTTTTTTTCCTGGCCTGCTGTTGACCTTGTTTTAGCCTTTGGGCGCAAAGAGCCATTTCGAAAATCTACTGTAACAATCGCCTTTGTTTACCCGATGGATCTCCTGTCAGAATTGGTTTTGCTTCGTATTTATGGTGACAGGGATGATGTTATTAAGAGCTTTGGTTTTAGTAGGTCATCTGAAAATAAAGTGAAAGTGATGAAATGTAAGTTGGCAAATCAACAAACATTGTTCTTCTTAGGAAGTTCATATCGATGAGATCTTACAGGATGATCGATAAGTTTTAATATAGCTCAGAAATACCAAAGTGAGTATTGTCTTCTGATGATGATGAGCTGTTGTTTCATGAATGATGCTTTAAACGGTGACAGCCCAGAACGCATATAATCAACTGGAAAATTGCAGAACTGTATTTAGTGATTTGCCATTTGCGGCTGACCAAAGAGCACGTCCAATCTTCGTCTCGTAACTCTTTCAGTCTTGCAGTTATCCCAAAGTTACCGTTACCAATAATTAACACCAGATACGCATGGAACTCTAAACTGTACCCTCCGATGCGTACCAAACAAACGATCTCGGATCCTAAGATCATTCAGTTCCTGTTCTTCAAGAAAGCCTGATCTCCCGACCAGACCAGGGGTAACTTCCAGCCTCCCCTGCCAGCAGCGGATACTGGCTGCATTTACTTCCATGGGAAACATCTGGCACTGGTTTAATCATTGAAGTATGCGAACCACTAGTTGACATCAGGAGGATCAGAGATTGTTTCTGTTGGCAAGCCGTTGTTTGCTACGCTCCCTCCAATCCTCGCTCGTGTTATGGAAACTGCCCTGTGGAAATATTAAGAGTAGATATAGTATACACAAGATGCTTTATCAATTCTGCTTTTGAGGAAATTTTCGCTCCCTAGACCCTCTCCGAGTTGCTTGGATGCGGTTGCGTAAGTTGCGATATTTAACCTTTTTGTATTAAGAAACTTAATTGCTGAAACTTCGCAGATAACTCTGTTTGCATTATCACAACTTTATTTGAATACGGCATGAGCAAAATCACTTTAAAACTAAATATGACATTAAAGTTCTCAAATTCAGGTCCCAGGTTTTACATTCCAAACAAAGTGACCTACATTTGCACCAAAATCCCTGTAAGTTTAACTGGTCTGTGCAAATGGTCATGGTTAATTGCAGTTTTAGTGGTCTTTGGAGTACAAACCATCAGTTGGGAATCACTCTTCAAAACTAAAGCAGCTTAATATGTCAAGGTCATGACATTGATTTTACTTTTTAGCAAATGTTTTTAAAATAATATATATTGATATGCGTGCGCGCCTCCTTTTGTATAGTCACAAAGTAAAAGGCTGTTCCTTTTTTCCCATTTTCTTCCCTGTGACATGATATGCACTACTGGCATTCGCACTGTTGGTTCAGCGTGTTGGCGCATGTTTGTTATTTTGCCGAGGGTTTGAGTGACAGGCAGCCAGCTTTCACCCCTTGGTAGGGATGAGCCCCCTTCCCCGTTTACACAGCAAAAGGTGGAAAAACAAAACCGTCCCGATCGCTCGAGTGCGTCGTTTTCCGGCTTGCCTCCCACCCATTGTTTTAAGCTGTGAATGGCAGGGCAGCGACGGGGGGTTGGTTTGCTCAAGAAAGCCGTGCAAAGGGTTAAAGACATTACTTTAAATGACAATGGGCCAACAGTTTACCCCCACATTCGAACCCTTGTGTATTCACCATCTTTTCAATGGCCTTCAGTTATTTCACCGCCTCTTAAGCCTCTTCAACTACCTGCTTGGTATTCTCACAGGGCAGCCTTTGAGTGCGAGTGTGTGTGTGTGTGTGTGTGTGTGTGACAGCACGCACGCGCATGTTTCCTACTTTGCGTGCGAGTGTTTAGCAGCCGCTAAATGTGTTGTTATGGGTGCAGGCAGCACAAAAGAAGGATAGATGGGAAAAATGACACCCTTTTGAAAGAGCTGCAATTGCATGCCAAGTTCAAGAGAAATAGAGAAATATAGATTTCTCCATTGAGCAGAAAAATGGGTCAGATAAAGGCTGGGAGGGTTGACCTCAATAAACAGACAACAGAAGGGACGGAACTTACTTTGTCTCAAAAATTAACACTAGTATTAAGTGCTCGCCTACGTCTAGTTATTGTCAAAAGGAATGGATTAGACCAATGGGAAGTTACTTCATTTGTCGTTGAAGACGTTATGTACCCGTCTATTGATGTTTGGTATGTTTTGAAAGGGTATTGATTACTTCCATCCTCATTCTAAATTTAACAGTGTCAATGAGGACAAGCTACACAGGCAAAGAGAGATAACCCTGACTGGTTACCACAGGACTAAACAGGCAAACAACAGTGCAAGAAAAAAATCAGATACTGTTTAAAGGTATAGTTCACCCAAAAATTAATTTACCCTAAGAAAAAAAAATGTTTTCGCAGTCAACAGGCTGTCAAAATATGGTGCATGATATTAAAAACACAACATATTCACGTTTGGAGACCAAACAAACAAACAAAAAACTGTTTAAAAAAAAAAAAAGTTAAAGGAAAAAGTATTGGTAAAAATTTATCCTGTGGCTGAACACAACTGAAACTAAACTGAAACCAAAAAAAAATTTAAATAAATAAATAATCTTCTTCATTAACACACCCTCAGATCCGGAGAGACACCCCCATTAAGCAAGAGCAAGAGAGACTGAAAAAAAAGAGTGCGCATTTGTGCAGAAAAAGAACGAGAGGGAGAGAGAGAGTAGGCAGCAGAGCAATTGGAAAAGCCCCCAGAGCGTCTCTTTGTTGGTTTTAGCTGGGCCCCGGCGCTCATGCCCCGTTCTGAAGCCCAGATCTATTCAGTCTGCTCATCAAGGCAGAATACTCAACAGGAAGGAAGGAAGCGGCCCATTCTTTATACGCCCATTGTCTGACCACCGGGCTTAAGCAATCAAACAGCAATGTGCCGAGAGAGAGAGAGAGAGAGCAGGATGAGGTGCTCGGTGGGGGCAGGGAACGAGAGTCCATGGTCTGTGTTCCATCCTGAAGTTTTTATCTGTGTCTCTGGCAGTCAGGGGCTTCCCGATTTCTTCACAGTCACAATCTGTATGCATTTTAAAACGTGTTCTGATTCTGATTAAGACAACATTGGCTTTGTGCGCATTTTGAACTTAGGGATGGAAACATGCTTTACACAAGTATGCAGACATTGCACATGTGCTCAAGATAGAGGGTTTCAAGTGTTTGCACCAAATGAAAGTGTTATTATTAAGCTAAAAGTTATACAATTCTATAAAATAATAGTTTTTCTTACGTTAATTCTTTTTTGTTCCGCCAATATTTGACTTAAAAAGGAAACTGACTGTATAAGAAGACAGTTAATGCTACAGTGCCCCTTGTGGCAACGCTGGGAATGCAATGCACACCTGTGGTCTGGCACTATATTTCAGACCTTTTTGTTAAATGAAAGACAATATTAGACATTTGCGGTAAAATCATAAATAATACAAACTTATGAGTGTTACAATCTTGCGTGTTAAATTTGCTTCTCCCATTGTAAACGTACACCGTGACATTCTGCAGCATTCTCTCGCTCTCGCTCTCTCGCTACAAACTCAAACTACATTCTAAAACTCGTCCTGACATTCCTGCCTGAATGAGCCTTCGGCTTTACCCAAAGGCAGGGGAAGATTAAGTTTCCGAAAGAAAGAGGGATGAAATTCCATAATTGCATGGTCCTTTCTCTTCCGCCCTCCTTCTCCACCTTCCCACCCTTTCTCATTTCAACAACAAGCACCAGATCTTTTCATAACTTAGCATGAAATAAATTCATCATGAAATGCAGTCATTCGTAGTTTTATTTTAAAATGACACTATACAGAAATTACATTATACTATGAATATTTTGACTTCAAAATAAATATTTGCTTATGAAAATAACTTGTGTTGCTTAATTATGTAGAACTGACAAGTGTTTCATTTAATATTGAAATAAGTCAAAGTTTTATAGTATTTTATAGAATAAATCTCTTCAATGTTAATTAGTTGTGGCAGTATGCAGTTTGTATGGTGGAGAAATGTGATATTATTTGTCTAAGCAATTTTATCACCTGGTAGAATATAAAATAAGAACAAAAAATACTTTAATGTAATTTAATTTATCTAAGTAAGTACATAAAATAAACAATACAATTCAGTACAACACAATACAACAGACTTACACTGAAGGGTGAAGCCATAGCCTATAGAGACCAGAATATTAATAAGACTTGGAGATGGATTTCTTTGACCTGTGCCAATAAGCAATCACCTAGAAACCATCCAGAACACCCTAACAACCAGCATTTTAGTGGTGATTTTGCATTGTCACATTTTCTTGCTTAAGTGTCAACTATATTACATAATATAGTCCTCATGGGAACTTCAAGCTTTAAATTGTTCAGCTTAATCTCAATCTTAAAAACAGTTTCAAATGTGGACCGGCATTTAAGTACACTGACATTCTCACCCACACAGGATATGGACACGATTCGCTGTCAGCGACGAGAAAGCACCTCACAAGTGTGTTTCTGAGAAGCTTGTCTGCCATTTCCTGTGGAAACTAACCGCACAATCCATCCACAGACAAACACGACAATGAATAGACCACACATCGCATCGCATGCAGTGGCCCCAGAAAGTATTTGGACACTTAACGTTAAAGTCACACTTAAAAATGTCATTGCATTAGAACAAAGTTCTCTAAACAATACTTTTCTGAGCCATTTTGTTCTTGGTCTCAAGGTGAATTTAAGAGCATGTGTTAAGTTCACACAAGTGAAATTTATTATGTTAATGTTTCACAACCATAAAGTGTCACAATGTGTTTTGCCTTAATTTCAAACAGTGTATCTATTGTTAAATCATTCAAAACCTGACAAAAGTGTACTTGTGCAATCTTTCTGCTTCTTGTTTTGATATGTTATCTAATGCAAAGCCATTCACAAATTTTAAGCCTGACACAAGTGCACAAATAATTTTTAACAGGGCCACTGTATAAGTTACCTTTTAAATTGTCACTGAGAAAGAAAAAATAAATCTGCTTTAAAATAATTCCAATGCATTAAAAATGCATGTTAAAACTTAAATGCTAAATCTTTTTGCAAGCAATTATTATGCATTTATGTTTCCTTTTGCTGCAATCTTGTTTTCACCCGAGAAGGTTCATCTTTGCACATGCACTCACTTGCATTCATATTTCTGCACATAAAAAAAGCTCGCACACACAAAGAAAACCTCAAAATGAGCATGCACGGACACATGGCCGTGCACCGGAATCATCATGAATCCAGGGCATATCAATTATCTCTCTTTAAAAGAGAAAAGAGCGGAACCAGCTCGGGAAAAAGGTGAACGCTGGGACAGCAGGAGAAGAAATGAAAGAAGCCTCTTTAACTTATGTAACAGGCGTCACCGCGCATTAGGACTAGAGAGAACTTCCTAAATGAACAATCCAGCCTGAAGGCAAAAGGAAGGAGGGATGGGGAGGCTGGGGGGAGAAAAGAGGGATAGAAGGGCAGTGGTCTTGCCTTGGGGTTAATTGAGTTAGAGGACATGAAGGAGCCCTGGAAAAGGCCCGCGTGGTCGTTGGGGTTGGTGGGGGTACAGGACTAATTAGAGAGGAACACAGACAGACAGAGGCTGGAAGCCCAGCAGGGTTTTGGAGAGCGGGATCATGGATTGAGAAACGTCTGGAATGAGCGAGTCGAGGAATTTGTGTTTGCTGATCTGTTTAGTTGCCCTTAAAGGAGGTCAAATTTGATTTCATCTGAGAGATCTGATCAAACATAAAATAGTCACATTTTGTATTTTATACAAAACTTGTATGTTTTATCTCAAAGCTAATTCAGTGTTGTTAGTGCTATTCTCATTAATACACATTAAAACAACTCGGAACACTTTAGCAACTACAATGGAATAAAAAATACTCTGATTCTCTTAATGACTACCTAGAAAGCACCGAAAACAGGTCAGTGGACACCCTCCATATCAAAAAATTCACTTCAAATGCCCAAAAAACTACCCAGAACACCTCAGGAACATGCTAAAATTCACAAAGAAAACATTAGCAACACCCTAGAAACTCCATGGACTGAAAACAATGCATGGCAATGGGCACCCAAAACAGAATGGTTAGTAACCATTCAAAACTACTCAGAAACGGAATAGAAATGTGCTAAGAAAAACACCTAAAAGACCTACCAACCACCTAGTAATCACCCAAAACACAAGTCCACAGCAACCATCAGAATTCCACTTTAAATGCCCAAGCAACTTGCTAAAAAAAAAACACTTTACATCTTAGCAACACCCTAGTACGTGCATAGCAACAGACTAAAAATGGACTAAAAACACCTTAGAAACTGTCTAGAAATCATCTAAAAATGTCAGTAACCATTCAAAACAATCCAGCTACTGAAAAGTAATGTGATAAAAAAAAAACAATGAAAACATCTCCTAAAAAAACCACCTAGCAACATCCTAGTAACTACCAAGAAACCCATGGCAACAGACTAAAAATGGACTAAAAACACCTTAGAAACTATCTAGAAACCACCCAAAAAATATCAGTAACCATTCAAAACAATCCAGCTACTGAAAAGTAATGTGATAAAAAAAAAAAACACTGAAAACATCTCCTAAAAAAACCACCTAGCAACATCCTAGTAACTACCAAGAAACCCATGGCAACAGACTAAAAATGGAATATAAACACCTTAGAAACTATCTAGAAACCACCCAAAAATATCAGTAACCATTCAAAACAATCCAGCTACTGAAAAACAATATGATTTAAAAAAAAACAAAAAAAACATTGAAAACACCTTAGTAACCACCTAGCAACATCCCTATAACCATCAAAACACCCTAGCAACTCTATAGTAACTGTCAAAATCCCACATTAAATTCCCAAACAATTACCTAAAACCTCACTAACTACCCAGAGCACCCAAGCAATGTGCTAAAAACCACTCAGGACACCCTAGCAACTGCATAGCAATGGAAAACCACACTCATCCCTTTAGCAACTACCTAGCAACCACTCAAAACAGGACAGTCACTATTCCGAACAATTCGGCAACTGAATACCAATGTGTTTAAAAAAAAAAACACTCAAAACACCTTAGCAACCACCTAGCAACATCCTAGAAACCACCCAGTACACCCTAGCAACCACATAGCAACATGCTGAAAAAGGCCCAGAACGTCCTAACAACTGCACAGCACAGAAAAAAATTGCTGATATTTTCTTCAGAAAGTTTACAGATGTCGTTCTGTATGTTGTCCGGGGATCAGAGTGAGGAGAAGGCCAGCACCTCGGGATGATGTAAACAGTGTACTGGGCGTGAAGCCACACGTCTGCTGGATGGATGAGGTTGTCAGCCAAAGTGTAATCACAGTACAACAGCAACACAACAGGAAAGGCAAATGCTACACATGACTCCAACCGCAAACACGACAAACGTTCACGAGCCCCGCCGACCTGCAACACGTCGACATAATACCACATGACAAATCACAACAAATTATATTATGTCAATTTTATTGACACATTTCTCTGAACGTGCCCAGAGGATACTCTTACTCACAGGTTACTCTATCATTGCTCAGGAGGCTTGAGTCATGTTTATTGTTTCATGTAAGTGTCATGTATCAGATGTTACTCCTAAAATAATTTTTTCGATAAATAAATATATAGTTGTATAAAATTGTGTAGATTTTTATAAATTATTTAAAATTTGTACAATTTTATGTAATTTAAACATTTTATATATTTTTTTTTTTTTTTTTTTTTTTTTAAATAGATTAGACGTAAAAATCTATATATATATATATATATATATATATAAGATAGTGTATAATTTTATATACTATATTCTTAATATGTGACCCTGGACCACAAAGCCAGTCTTAAGTTGCTGGGGTATATTTGTAGCAATAGCCAAAAATACATTGTATGGGTCAAAATTATCCATTTTTCTTTTATGCCAAAAATCATTAGGAGATTAAGTAAAGATCATGTTCCATGAAGATATTCAGTGAATTTCCTACCGTAAATATATCAAAACTTCATTTTTGATCAGTAATATGCATAGCTAAGAACTTCATTTGGACAACTTTAAAGGTGATTTTCTCAGTATTTAGATTTTTTTTTTTTTTTTTTTTTTTGGACCCTCAGATTCCAGATTTTCAAATAGTTGTATCTCAGCCAAATATTGTCCTATCCTAACAAACCATACATCAATGGAAAGCTTATGTATTCAGCTTTCAGATGAAAAATTGACACTTATGACTGGTTTTGTGGTCCAGTGTCACATATATCAGTCTAAAGCTAAAAATGGCATAGCTTAGTTCATTTGGTTGTGGACGAATTTGATGACGTTTGCTTTTTTTTTTCTTCTTCTTCTCTGGTATCTTCCACTAGATCTTTTTCTCGTAGGACAGATATCAGACACTCAACCTAAAGTCTCATTTTGCTGTGCATTTAATCTCATTACTTCCTGGGAAAGAACAAAAGGATATGCAAATATTCATTTTTATTTTTCATTTTCATTGCATACAAAAATCACAAATGAGTTTTCTGAACTCTGTGATTAGTTAGCATTCTTTTTTTCTTGTCAGACAACATCTAAAATTGCTGAAATCACACTACAGGAAATAAAAATCACAAA
>JAFVLL020006592.1:0-111570 GCA_021397915.2 Tor tambroides
AATAAGCTTTTTATAACGCTATTTGAGCAAAAGAAACAACATTTTTGACACCGTTGTTGTCCGATTTCATTGGTGATTTCAAATATGAAATTTAAGCTTATTGAACAGTTTTGGAGAATTTGATGTTTCCCCATACAAAGAGATAGGAGCTGCTCTTGGATGCCCGAGAGGCGTTTCAAAGATGGCCGCCGAGTGACATGACTTGTCTTAAAGAGACTTTGAGTGGGCGCATTGTGAGAGACGAAAGAGGATCTGTATCGGCGACTGACTGTTATATAACTATTACAAATTAGATTTATGCGTAAAAAAATAGTAAGAACAGTGCTGGGACATTTTTACTGGTTTTAACAGATATGTTTGTGTTTTAATTTTGTGGCGCGAGTCTCTTATAACGTTAACTGAACACATTACGCAACATTTACTGTTTACCGTAAGAGGAACTGACGTGTTTCCTCAAGAAAGCCAGCTAACTTAGATGGCTCATTTCACGGTGAAAGATATGGATTAAAAATCGACGAAATGATCCGCCACATTTGTGCAGGGGTGGTTTTGACGCTGTTAATCAACATAGGTAAGAACACAAAAAAGCAGGAAGCGTGGAACTGCAGTAACTGTACTATTTAAATCATTACTTTCATCTCCATAACACAGAATACCGCCTGTTTTATTTCAGAGGGGACATTCTGCTTAAATCCGCCTCAGGATGTCAAGATAGTCCGATCAAATCTTCAGTGGAAGAAGCCTCCAGACGATGATGACAGTTTGCTGTATTCACTGCAGTATAAACCTGGCTCGTAAGCATGCTGTATTAAAGGGATAGTTCCACTAAAATAATAATAATTCTGTCATTATTTACTCACCCTCATGTTTTTAGCATACCCTTATGATGTTCTTTCTCACACTATGACAATCACCTTTCCATTTCACTGGCACTTTTTCCACACAGTGCAAGTGAATGGTGACTGAGGCCATCATAAAACATAATCTCATCATAACCTAACAAAACGTTTTGCTTGGCCCTGCCTTCCTAACATCCTCTCTACTGTTACTTTGATTTTAGCAAAACAGATGATGAATGGTACAATGTGACAAGCCATAACAGAAGCGAATTAAGATTTCAAATCACTCCTGAGTTTTATGGAGCAGTATTTCGAGTACGCGCAGAGAAAGGAAACAATGTGTCGGAATGGCAGTGTTCAAAACCAGTCCAGTGTGTAAATGGTAAGGAGTGCTTTATGTGGTTATATACGCCATCCATTTTAAGTTTAAAATGTTTGTTTGTCAATTCTAATATGTAGCAAAACTTATGTGCATGTTCACACATTCATATATTTCTTTGTTCATCCTATTTCACAGCTAACTCCTGTGCTCCTGTGTTGAAACTGTCTGTGAAACCCAAAATGGTTTCTGTGACTATGGCACATATGGATGAGAGCTTAGAGAAAGAAGATGGAGAAAATGTTGAATTTAATGTATCATTCTGGAAAGTGAATAATGGAGGATACTCAGAGGTCTCTTGCATCCTTCACACACACAAAGTCATGTAAACATATCCATTCACTATATTTCTGTTAGAGGACTATTATAAAGCTGACAAGAGTTTTTGATCCTTCAGGTAGAGTTTATGATTACAAAAAACAAGTATGAACCCATTTTTACACTGGAATCAGGGCAACACTACTGTTTCCAGGCTCAGTATTTGCTCTACGAAAAGCCTTATGGGAACGTTAGCAACCAAATTTGCGCAATCATCCCGGAAACACGTAAGCCTTATTCACTTATTTATTACAAACTGCAACAGTATGATTCACATTGTTTGTGATTAAACCCACCAGATAATAGTCAGCTTTTAATCAGATGCTGAAATAAATTGCATGCTGCAATAAATTACGAATTTTGCTGACATGCTTTAATTGGTTTAACTGATAATTAATAATGCCTCCTGTTCTTTCATTTTTTTCCCTGTGTAGCTGAAACGATAAAGAGCCGTGCTTTACTCTATAGTATATTAACTTCACTTCTTGTTACGGCCATGTGTGGAGTCTGCATTTTTCTGCTTTTTAAACACCACAAAAAGGTCAAACAGTTGTTACAACCACTTCGCTTGGAAATACCGGACCATTATCAAGAGGTACACATCCATATTTCAGAATAATCATTTCACTGAGATAAAGTATAATGAAATAAAGTATAATAAGATAAAGTAATTATAACAGTGTGCTACTTTTATGTGCAAGTTGTCAAATTTGTTTGAGTACTTTAAAGTCCTGCTACCATGCATCAGCTGAAGTCAGATATGAAAGAAGATATTATTATTATTATTATTATTATTATTATTCTTATTATTATTAAGAGTTATATTTTCTCTCCCTGTATGTAGTTTTTTAGGTCTGGGGAGTTTCCTCTTCAAGCAAGTCCAAGTCCCAGCAGTCAAAGTTTGCGGTCATATGACATGATCACAGTAATAGAGAAAAGCCATTTGGAGCAGAAAGGCCAAGAAGAGGAACAAGAAAAAATCATTTCAACTTAACGATTGTGTGCACATGTATGCATATTCTTAGTTTATTTACTTTTTTGGGCAAATAATATACTTTGCACTTCACTAACAAACTATGCTTACAAATTCAGATCTGTCCTGTGTAAACATAGATTTTTGTTGAATAGTGGTTCAGGATCAGGAAACATTGATATGAGCAATAGGGTTTATATATTGTTTGGGTATATAAGGTGTATTATTACTTGGTGTAGTTTTTTTACGCTTATTTCAGCTATTTGTGTTAGATTAGATAGCAGTGTTCGACATTTCTAGCTCTGTTAACACTAAATATGAAAATCATTGTTGCACCAGTTTTAGGACAATGTAATCACTATCTACATCTCATCTGCATAATTATGGGGAAAGCAGGGGTTAAGCTCAAGTAAATAATTAAATTCCTTCACATAACCATTTAAATATGGTTAAATATATACGACGTTTGCAAATCACTTTATTAATTTAATTTGCTTGCTACTGTTTGGCACTATAACTTGGATAGGCCACTCCATTCTTTTTCTTCTGATAGTCCTTCTGTTACAACACAAGAGCTCAGTTTTTGGTATTAAGTATTGAATTACCTTAATATTATTTAAAATTCCTTCTTAATAGCAGTATACAGTTGGTCTTGTCCTCCCCACTTCTTGTATGTTTATATATTTTCTATTTCTGAATGTCCTTTTATTGTGAAAATTATTTGGTTGCCATAATTTCAAAAATATAACAGCATAGCTTTTCATGTAACAAATACAGTTATCTACGCTGATGAGTTCTTTATGGAGGAAAGGAAGATCTTTGAAAAGTGGCATTATCTTACAAAGTAGAGTCTGTGTCAGAGCTTATTTTAATTACATGTTAATTTGGGTTGCTTTTGATAAAATGTTCAGCTTGTTTGTATGTTTATGTTCTTGTAGAAAAAATATGAAAGCCTTAATGTGTCATAGTGGCCAAAGTTAGTAGTTGTTGTGGTCAATAATTTTTTACACTGTAAAATGCACTTGTCAAATAATAGTGGAGTTGAATGTAGGCCTATGTGGTTTGATCACTGAAATCAGTGAAAATAGTCTGAGATTTGAAACCACTGCTAATTGAGAAAAAGCACGTGCTGTGTTTTTGTTTTAAGCCAGAGATCAGACATTTGTCTTTGCACAACTGTGAATGTAAACGTTTGTTTGCTTTTCATGTTTTAATGAATACAGGTTTTGTATGAACTTGCTCAAGGCGATTTGTGCAAATTTCATAACTGTGAGAAATGGTGATAGAAATAAAAAAAAGAAAAGAAGAAAAAAACGGTTTTCTTTCCTTTGAGTATTTTGATTATTTAATCACACGATTTGTATCATGCTTTTTTGGCCACAAGAGAGCACAATCCTACTTGACAAGTACCAAATGGTGTTGCTCTCATCTTCCCTTAATAAACCCTCCTGCTTTCTGAGAAAACCTAATCCTATATTGCAGCATTGCGCACCTGGTGAAAAGACTCACCTGTTTATTCATAAAAGCTGGGAGTGAAAAGGTATTTTAGTCTGAACTGTGAACTTTTGCACCCTGTTTTCTTCTCAGAACATCCTATCATTGCATGAGGCTGAAGTAAAGAATGTGCCAGCGGCATACAATGTGTTGGATGGCTTTAGAGATGACAAGGAACAGTCTTAAACCCCTTAACTGTTCCTCCTGAAGCCTTTGTCTCAATATCTCCATCAAAGGAATGTTATTAAAAAAGCCTCCATGCAGACCCACAGTGAGGAACGAAAGGCTTCAAATACTTAATGGCAGACAGGTGTTTGCGTCCTGAGAAAGACAGACACATTTGTCTAAGAGGCTGTTATTTTCATGGACAAATATCCCTTCTGAAAAAGCTCCTTAAGCCTGTATGAGAAGTTTTGCTGGTCTTGGATGGTTTAGCTGGTTTGGTCCAGCTTGGCTGCCATGATAGCCAAGCTGCTGGATGGTACTGTGTGAAAATGATTGGTTGAGACTGAAAGGAAGATATTGAGTCAACTTTCGTCTTTGTCTTTTATTGTTCGAAAAGTGAGTCAACAAATATACAGCACATATGCAGTATGCAGTTGTGACTGAGAGAGAAATACCCCGCTAGCTATTATATTCTATGCTCAGACAGAAGATGTCTAGAAAAAGAGATGTGAGAGTATCAGCAATAACCAGCTAAAACCAGTTCTCTCTACCTCAGAGGTTAAGAGGCCCAGGACGTCATCTTGTATGCAAGAAAAATAGATTCACTTCATAAACATTTCATATGCAGTCAAGTAAGAAATGAAGTAAACAATGTACATTTCTATCTCAATGGCCAGTTGCTCTCCCAGACTGATCATCTTAGAACCAGTCAGGAAGACCAGCTAAGATGGGCAAACCAGTTTAGGCTGTTCTAAACTGTTTATGTTGTTTGTTTTTCTGTAGCGATGTCTGGAGTTCTTTTATGCAAATAGAATCAAAAGCTGTGCAGAACAACTCTGATATAGTTAGTTAACTTTGGACTATGGATCTTATAAAACCATTCTTGTAAAGGCCGATCTCTCAAGAAATTATTTAAAGCATGGAAAGAAGTTCTTTTAAAAACGTTTGATTTAAAAGGATGGTTTAAAATTTGAAAGTGATCATCGGCTTGGAGTCACAAAAAATGGTCAAATGAACCTGTAAGAATAAATCCTCGTTGCATTTTTTGACAGACAGACAGACAGACAGGTAGATAGATAGATAGATAGATATACAAAATACAGCAAAAACAGTAATATTGTGAAATATTTTTATTATTTAAAATAATTGCTTTCTATTTGAATAATTTTGAAATGTAATTTATTCCTGTGATCAAAGCTAAATTTTCAGCATCATTACTCCAGTCTTCAGTGTCACATGATTCTTCAGAAATCATTCTAATATGCTGATATGCTGTTCAAGAAACATTTATTATTATTATTTATCATCATCATCATTATCATCAATATTTAAAGCAGTTGAGTACATTTTTTGTTTCAGGATTCTTTGATGAATAGAAAGATCCAAAGATCAACATTTATCTGAAATAAAAAGCTTTTGTATACTATACCATTCAAAAGCTTGGAGTCAGTACATATACATATACATACACACACACACACACACACACACACACACACAGATATATGTGACCCTGGACCACAAAACCAGTCTTAAGTCGCTGGGGTATGTTTGTAGCAATAGCCAAAAGTACATTGTATGGGTCAATATTATCGATTTTTCTTTTATGCCAAAAATCATTAGGATATTAAGTAAAGATCATGTTCCATGAAGATATTTTGTAAATTTCTTACCGTAAAAATATCAAAACTTCATTTTTGATTAGTAATATGCATTGCAAAGAACTTCATTTGGACAACTTTAAAGGTGATTTTCTCAATATTTTGATTTTTTTGCACCCTCAGATTCCAGATATTCAAATAGTTGTATCTCGGCCAAATATTGTCCTATCATAACAAACCATACATCAATGGAAAGCTTATTTATTCAGCTTTCAGATTATGTAGATTATGTATAAATCTCAATTTTGAAAAATTGACACTTAAGACTGGTTTTGTGGTCCAGGGTCACATATATTAGGATTACATATATATTAAGGATGCTTTTAAAAAGTGATGTTAAAGACATTTATAATGTAACAAAAGATTTCTATTTCAGATGCTGTCCTTCTGAACTTTTCATCAAAGAAACCTGAAAAATTCTACTCAGCTTTTTTCAACATAATAATAATAATAATAATAATAATAATTGTTTTTGAGCAGCAAATCAGAATATTAGAATAATTTCTGAAGGATCATGTGGCTGGAGTAATGATGCTAAAAGTTTAGCTTTGAAATCACAGGAATAAATTAGCTACATTTTAAAATATATTCAAATAGAAAACATATTCTTTATTTTAAATAAAGAACTCGTTATTTCATTATTCATTATTAATTCATTATTCGTTATTTTAAATAGTAAAAAATATTTCAAAATTTTACTGTTTTTACAGTACTTTGGATCAAATAAATGCAGGCTTAGTGAGCAGAAGAGAATTCTTTAAAAAACATTAAAAATCTTACTGTTTAAAAATGTTTGACTGTTAGTGTAGATAGATAGCTAACTCTTATTATCTTTTAGCAAGGATATATTATTTTTTTCAAAAGTAAATGTAAAGACATTTATAATGTTTATAATGTTAAATAGATGTCTATTTAAAACAAATGCTGCTGTTTTTAATTTTCTATTCATCAAATGATCATTTAAACAGGGGAAAAAGCTTCCACAAAAATATTAAGCAGCAAAACTTTAAAAAAAAAAAAAAAACAATTAAGAAACGTTTCTTGAGCAGCAAATTAGCATATTACAGTATGATTTCTGAAGGATCATGTGACCCTGAAGGCTGGAGTAATGACTGCTGAAAATTCAGCTTGGCCATCACAGGAATAAATGACATTTTAAAACATGTCCAATAGAAGTTATTGAAATTGCGATAACATTTCATAATATTACTGTTTTTACTGTGTTTTTGATCAAATAAATGCAAAACCAAACAAACAAGTATTAAAAAAAATTTCTTACACATGTGCATGCTTGTCTTTAGCCGAAAAAGTCTTTAGCCAAAAAAGTCTTTAGCCAAAGTGCAACCCATGGTTAAATATTTGAGAATCAAAACATATTCTTAAGCTGCAAACCACATTATAACTTACTATATAAATTCTTATCTATTTATGACAAGCTTAGATATATTTGTTATCGGAATGGACTTTCAAACTGACACGAACAAGATGATGGCAACCAGTGATTTATGTAAATGAGCAGACTCAAGCAGCTTTAAAAATCGAAGCCTTTAAACAAATCAAGTTGAGTGCTTTCACTGTAGATTTTGTGATGAAGGTGATGGTTTTTGAGTTCATGATTTGTCATGAAGTGTTTGGTTAGTGGTATGCTGATGGTTATAACAATTGGACGTAGTATTTTGAGAGCTCAGCGCTCTTACTGGAAGTTCCCCACAGGCAGTTATATAACTCTAAGGCAAAACACAGCGGTATTTAGGTGACACAAGCTCCCTGCAGTCAAAGACAAGAGCTCTCTCACTCTGTCTGTGTATTTCTTTCATGCCTCAATTAACCTCTTAAGACCTGAGAAAAAAGTTTTAGGAAAAAAAATATTTTTTTCATGTCTTTAAATTGTTTAGAGCATTTAGAATAATGTAAAAAAAAATTTTAAAAATGATATTTCGTTCATAAGTTATGCTATGTCCTCGGTTGAGGACATCGGGACTCAATTTCTTTGGAAAACTAAAAAGACATGAATGAACATGCATGGGCCAAAACAACTGATTTTTTAAATTACCAATACATTTTTAGTTTAAGATTTTTTTTCTTTACCAAACTTTGTATAAAGATGAGTCTCAACTATGTTATAACAGAATGATTCGATATACCTTTTTTCTTTCTGTAAAATGTGTGTAAAATGGCCATAAACGGGTTTTCTCATTATATACAATGTATCTATAAACTAAATCTAGTTTGCATATTAATGTGTTTTTGGGGCAACATGTAATGAAAAAAGAAGTGTAATAATGGGAGTAATAATTGACCAGATTTTCGTAATAATATATAATATTTCATAGAATATTGAAATATAAATTCTTTCCCTATTCATTTGTTATGTCTCCCAAAACCCATAATAAATATGCTTTTAGTCCCGGTGTCCTCATATGAGGACATGTATGAAATCAACGTCCTGTTTCGTAACAGAAGGTCATATTTTGATTTGAAACCCCATAACATTTTCCTGAGATGTTGATTTATGACACACAATTTAAAAATTAGACAGATTAAATGATAATTACAAAATATGATCATATTTCCATAAGAGCGTCACTAAATTAATTTCAGACATTTTTGAAGACCAAGGAGAGGGAGTGGTCATGGTGAAACCTCCAATCATTTGGTATCTCTGAAAAGCCCTGAATGTGCTCTGAACAGGACATCCAGACTTAAAACTGTGGCATGTATAGTCTCAGAGAAATACACTAAAATATAATGTCCTCATATGAGGCCGCAGGGTCTTAAGAGGTTAAGGTAAGAAGATGAGTGCACTTGTCTTATATGTCTGGGTGTCTATGAGAAGGAAAACATGAAAGAGAGACAGAAAATAGACAAACTGCATAGATTCCACTCCACATGGAACATCACAATAAGATGGTCTGGATCAAAAATTCCTCACCAGATACTCCACGGTCAAAGAGCCAGTTGAAACTTCAAAACTCTATCATGCCACCATAAATTAAATAATTTAGCAAGCTCTTTTTTTAAAGACAAGAATGGATTGGAAGTTTGGTAAAAGATCTTGCCAAGAAAAAAAAAAAAATGTCAGGACATCTGAGGCCTTCAAAATCACTTAGTTCAGTGGTTTATTTTGCTGGCAGATAGACCTGCAGATAACACCACACAGTATTAAGTGACAGTGTTAAATGCTACACTTTGTAGGCTATATGTCAAAGTCATAGAATATTATAGATTTCATAGAATTCATAGATTTTGCTAAGTTTCATTTCAAGGTCTGCAACAGTTGTTTGATTTGTCAAGCATGTAAATGTACATCCTTGTGGTAGTTGAAGTCATTATTTTTTAATTAGGTATTTGCTAGTCTGTGTAATTTATGTTGAACAAAACATTTTTTTTTTTCAAGTAATGTTAATCACAGACCTTATTTTACTCTAAAACAGAAATCCCACAGGAAATTCACAAGGGAATGCAGAGTAAATGCTAAATGTATTTTAGGACTACAAAATGTACATCTATGAAGTCAACAGTTAAAATTCTTCCAAATCAAAAACATAAATAATATAAATTGTAAAATAATTGAATATATTCTGTTCTAATATATTTTTTTTTTCATAAGATCAACAGTTTGCTCATTGGCCTACAAAGCATATGGCTTTGACAGTTGCTTATAGAGAACTTCAAATTATGAAAAAATAGCAAAATGAAGTTTTGACAGTAAGATATAGGCTACCAATAACAAATATATGAAGAGTTTATTTGCAAAAACAGATAACTCCGTTTTTTTTAAATTTCAAAAATCATGTTTTTATTATGTTATCATGTTTTTATTGTGTTTTATTGTGTTAGTTAGCTTTTTTTTTTATTTTTTATTTTTTTAGTTATTTTTAACCCTGTCCAAAAAAAAGAACAAAAACAACTGCAGTTTCATTGAGTTTAATTGGAATGCACAATGAAAAAACATGATTTTTGAGAATTGTTAAAAACAATTAGAATTATCTGTTTTTGCAAATGAACTCTTCATATATTACCAATAATATATGCATAATACCAGAATTTTTTTTCTTTGTGGGACATTTTTTTTGTTGCCATGAGGAAACAAGCTTGGAAATCTAAAAATAGCAGAAAGTTTTGTGTGAGAGGTAGGTTTAGGGGTAGAGTTTGGGTAAGGAGAGAAAATAGAAGATACAGTTTGTACAGTATCAAAACCATTATGCCTATGGAGAGTCTCCATAAAGCATGCTAAATGTGATTCAGACACATAGGCCTAAACACATATGGCTTTTGTCCCTACAGGGTAGAGGAAAGGAATGGCTGACCTTCAGAAAGACCACGCTCTCCAACTGAGCATTTAATAATGTATACTACAGCGCGTGTGTGTCTGTGTAGCATAAACATGGTGTTCTATGGTCTTTTTAATCTAGCTGAAATGCTTACGGATGAAACATAACATAATAACATGATGTTGTTATCTGACATGATGAAAAGAGTAACAATTTGACACAATCACATCTCTATTTTCCTTTTTAAAAAGGCGTATTCAGATAAGCTGTTTTTTACATTCCATGAAATTTAACATGAAACATTTCACTTTATCTATTTACAATTTCGACGTCCCTGAGTAAACTGTGTGAGATTTCCACGGAAGGTGTCGCTGTGTCTCACGTGAATGTAAAGCAAGCACAAGGTGCGCGCAGAGTACCTGTTTTCATCCCACAGACAAACTTTGGATCCACTTTGGATCCGTTGATCACATGAGCGCATATTGAAGTAGTTACGCGGGTTACTTGTGTTTACACTTTGAGGCGTGTATTTCTAAGTTAATAAATTGCCGTTTCAAAGAGAAACTGGTGTCAGTGTCATCTTACTCAAGGTAAACGCGCATTTTAGTGCAACTTTTTGACCTCCCACTCGTGCTGTGACGTGCCTAGCAGCGGCTAGTAATAAATGAAAGGCACAATTTGAAGCGTCCAGTTGTTCTGCTGCTTCAGCAGACGCGCGTTATCTCTGTCACATGAGGCGGAGCACATTCACACAGGACGGGAGGTATTTTAGATTTACTTTCTGTCACTTTTTGATTTTTGTTATTAGAGGTATAACGTAGCTTACTTATTTTATTCATAAGGAGTTGTTAAAATCAGTGTTGTCTGTGTTTTGGGAGCGCGCTGTAACTGAACAGTTGAAGCGTTTGGCGTTGCAGTGCTTCCATTGATCGCTCTGGACCGAAGCAGCAAACCACTGGAATACATTATCAGCGATTCAACTTCACAAAATGAGCGGCGGTAAGAGGTAAGAGCCCAAAACCTGTTCATGTATTTATCGGTTCTGTGGTCAGGATTATATTCCAGTTAACAAATCTCATGCAGTTCATAGTAGAATAGCATCTGAAACTCCCTACAACAACAGACACTGAAATTACATTAAATATAAACACTGAGTGCTGGGTCTTCAGACATGGGACAAAACATATTCCTTACAGTAGTTTACGTCTCTGCATTTTACCAGCATTGCCAGATAGGCAAACTTTTATAAAATGAGATAATATCGAAGCTATGGTCCGCTTTCCATATTTCACCTGCTGTGAGTTCAACAACATCACAGGCTCTGGTGAATTTTTTTAATTTTTTAATTTTTTTGAATTTTAAGTAATTGATTCATGATTTCTGCCATAGCAGGATATGTCAACTAGACCTACTGTTGGATATTTGAATAATCTCATTATTAGTAACTAGAAACACCATATACAAAACTTTTTTTTATCAACACCCAATTTATCAAGACCTTGAAGATTTTCAAACTGGTGATAGTTCTGAATAGAAGCTAAGAATCATTCAATTCATTCATGTCAATATTTATATTCACATGCAGTATATTCTGCACCTAAACAATGCCTCTCATGGTTTTTAGGAGATTCACCCAAAACAATTTGATAATATGTGAACTTGTTTACATTTATATGTGACCATGGACCACAATACCAGTCTTAAGTGTAAATTTTTCGAAATTGAGATTTATACATCATCTGAAAGCTGAATAAATAAGCTTTCCATTGATGTATGGTTTGTTAGGATAGGACAATATTTGGCCGAGATACAACTATTTGAAAATCTGGAATCTGAGGTGCAAAAAAATCAAAATATTGAGAAAATAGCCTTTAAAGTTGTCCAAATGAAGTTCTTAGCAATGCATATTACTAATCAAAAATTAAGTTTTAATATATTTACGGTAGGAAATTTACACATCTTTATGGAACATGATCTTTACTTAATATCCTAATGATTTTTGGGATAAAAGAAAAATGGATAATTTTGACCCATACAGTGTATTTTTGGCTATTGCTACAAATATACCCCAGCAACTTAAGACTGGTTTTGTGGTCCAGGGTCACATATTTTTTCACCTTTTTAGCCTGTTATGTCCCAGTACTCAATAAATCAGTGGTACAGAATCTAAATATAACTAGTTAATATTTAAAGAAGAATGATTCTCTTACATGTGAGAGATTCCATAGAGTCAGGAGTTGAGGTCAGATATGTCATCCAAATTGTTATGCGTAAAACACTAAAGAAATCTGAAAGAGGAGAGCTAATTCCTTAATCTGTATATTGCCACTTTAGATTTGTTTTTATTTTGCTGCAGGTAAATAGTTGAAAATTATGTTTTGCTTGTATTGTTAAGTGTGGGTGTAGTTTATTATGCTAGTTTGTCATATTTTATGTGTGCTTAAACAACAGTTCACTACTGTTTACAAGAAAACGTGAAACCATCTGATGTGAAGGAGCACTGCTGGTGCTTGCTGTGTCAATGTCTGTTCTATAGGTGGCAATGAAGATTGAGGGAGGAAGAGGGATAGTTTAGGGAAGTAACAGTCAGAGTCCAATGTAAAAAACAGTTTAAGTACTGATCTTTATTTATTTTTTTCTTTTTGCCTTACTTTATTGTGGTCGACAAAAGTATTTTCCAAGAGATTTTTTATCCTTTAACAAACTCTGGATAAACTGAGAACTTTCCATTGCCTCCAAGAGAATTGTTTTCTTTACAATTTGTACGTTCTGTACACATGAGATTACTATAAACAGGATTGTTTTGTCTGTGGTTATCATACGGGTTATGAATTTTGACATTGTCCTTAAAACGGGTATTGTTGATGGTTGCTATTACCATCCTAAGCTATGTATAAAGTCTAGGTGTTAGAAATATGGTCATGTCCAACCCCTCTGTTAAACTTATTCACTGACCTATTAACCAGTCATCTAGTATTATATCATGTCACAGATAACCAAACACCTCTGTTTGTGTCACAGTTAACCTGCCGTATGTAGTTATTGTTTAACAACATGTATAAGTGTAAAAACCCTGCAGGCCTCAGTAATATGGCTTTTTAAATGGTGGTTAGTGTAATACTAACTTAACTTTTAACTTTAATAAAAGTTAAATAGCCCGTTGAATGACACAAATCTTGACATGCTGTAGAGCATCACTTTGCCAGAATTGCAACATAGGCTCAATGGAAAAGCGTGCCTACTAACAATTTTTGCAAAAATCCAAAATGTAGGCTATCTATACATACAATTCACTGCAGTTTCCAGTGGAAATTAACACTAGAGGCAGTAAAAAAAAATCAATTAAGAAACTTACAATATTACGTTATGACCTCATACCACTTTTACCATAGTGCATGATCTCTGAATTAATACATATTATGTTTGTATCACATAACCAGCTCCAGGTGTATGGCTTTTCTGACATGGTAAACTTGATCAGTAGCTCACCCGGTGCAACATTGTATACTGAGTGCTCAGGCAAAAATCCAATGAAACACATGATAAAAGAGACTTGTTGAAGCAATATAAAATGGTGTGGTTAATTCAGCAAATGCATTTTGATCAAATAGGTTTAGGATAGGGTTTAGTGTAGGTGGTACTTTATTTTCAAATGCGATAGAGCGTTAACATTTCAGCACCACTCACCAGACATTTGGTTTCCGAACTTCTGCGATTAAATATAACAGCCAATGTTGACAGATTCATGTTCAAATTTCAGTTAAAAACTTTTAGTGCCACTCACTGGACATTTCACTTTAAAAGTGTTACTTTAAACGTGTTATGAAATGTGCAAGAAGCAATGTAATATCATTTTGCTGAAATGTCACCACAGGCATATTTGTTCAATGAGCCTGGGTTCCAGAATTGAGTGTTTAAACTTGGCATCTTTTCAGCATGCTTGATTGCATCTAGTTGAGATATGCAGTGACACTGGGCACTCAGGGAGTTCTGCGCTCTTATCAGAGAAACAAGCTCTGTCCTTCCTGTTTGTGTTTACATCTTGGTTTGTATTTATGGTTTTGTAAAAATGTAATGAGCCCATAGAGGAAATCATTATCTAAAGTGTGTTCTCTGGGCATTAAATGTATTTAATGGGTTTTAGAAGTGGAACGCACTCTATTATCAAACCTCTAAAGATGATTGTGATCTGAACAAATAACATCATATCCATTTACTGCACACTTTTTGTCACACCTCTGTTCCTGAAAGAGAATGTCAGTGACTGAATTGTTTCGGTCTGGTCTTTGGACTTCTTTCTAAAGTGACAAAGAGCAGTCACACCTTGCTTGGAACAATAATCTTTATCCCTAGTGGGTAAATGGCTACATGCTCCCCCAGATGCAAATGTAAAGTACACTACATACATAGAGTTTACAGCATACCTTTTATAAGGAGAGTGTATTGAAGTCTCAATGAAGAATTTGAGATATTTAAACTTCCATGTATTTATGGACATGGAAGCACTGTGTTCTAACAACATACTCTTTGGAAACTTAATGGCCAAAATCAGTCTTAAATCATTGTGATACTCACAGTGTTGCTGTTGCTTAATTTTAATAGGTAGTCTTAGCCAGGCAGAACATGTCAGATAAAGGTTTAACTGCTTCATGTTGTACATAAGTCCACTCAGAGTTGACTAACAATCATCTTATAGAAAATGTAAATGTTAGCTCTGGGTTTTATTGGTTCAAGTAAGAAACTGATTTGGCTCAAAGTATTGAAATTAACAATAATTTCTCCAGTAATATAACTGACTTTATTAAAAAAATCTGTAAGGAATAACATACCACCTCTACTCTTATTATTGAAAAAATGCTAAACAGGAAATGAGTTCATTTCAGCCCTGCTATGGATCTTTATCCCCCTCATTCCAGACATCCAGTACATTGGACAAATTTGTTTGTGTTTCTTGCTGTATGTTTTTGCTCAACTTAGAAATTTGTCCTATTTTATTTTAATTTATTTAATTTTATTTTTCTCGGCCTTTTATACACAGTACACTCCATAAATGTAAATGTATTAAAAAATGATGTAAATGTAAAGGTATAGATATTTATCTACTGGTGAAAAATATATTATATATAAGAATATTGAAAAAAGTTTCACCCTGGCTATAAATTTTTGTCCTCCTCATTTAAAACATTCTAAATGTTGGACACATTTGTCTTAATTCCAGAACATTATTCTTATAACTACAGTATTTTCTGGAATGTAAGTCAATTTTTTTTATCTGAAACATTGTTTCAGATGGAGTTACTGTATATATTCCAAACCGACTTTACCGGAATTTTACATTATTTCTTAATGTAATAATAAACCAGTGCAATACTTATGTTTTTTATTCTCTCAACAATGAAATTTTGACCTGGTGTGACTACAGTCAGGTGCAAACTATTTTTAGTAAAATACAGTAAGCATTGTTTGTTTGTAAAGTTTCATATATCAGGACAGATTAGGTTATGTTTCATTATTGATCTAATGGCGCAAGGGCATATAATGGCCCATAATTGCTTGAGTATAATAGACCAGCTGGAGAAATCCGATTGTCATAAATAGTGTTTGAGACCATGCTCAGTGTTTATTCCACCCACATGTACCCACATGTAACGTGTTGTATTAGCATTAGTATCGGTCATTAGCTGATCTGAAATCTGTGTGTGGCAGCCCGGCTCACACCTCCTGGACATCAGACTCAATTAGCATCTTACTAGGCTGCCCAGCCCAGCCCATCCCCCAGAGACCGGATTACCCTCCCAATGTCTACCTGACCACTCCTGCGTCCCCTCAAGGGCAGCACTCGGAACAGGACCGTGTCCCATAAGTTACACCGCACATCTACTAACCAGGGCTGGATCCAGAACAAAAGACTCACCCCTTGTTAGCTTTACCTGCTAACCTGGGAACATGGCTAGTACTAGCAGAAACACACTGCAAGTGAATGAGCCTCGCCGCTATGGCTCCACGTTGTCTTTAGAAGAGAAATGTGAGCAGTCTTTTTTCCTCTTTTACTACTACAGGATGGAGGATGAGGCCGTGCTGGACAGAGGGGCCTCGTTACTCAAACACTTATGTGATCAGGAAGAAGTTGAAGGTAAGTAGCTCATTTTTAGTCTAAAGTCAGTTTTTGATATACTGTTTTAAAGTTTGAAGCATATGAAATGTTTCTTATTGTGAAGTCATTTGGGTTTTGCTTTGATATAGGTAGATTTGCGTAGTACATTTAGTATGTTTACTTTAGAGTGATGGAAGATGTAGGGCACAAATACCTGGTGACTTTGTGTTTACCTTGCCAGCTTCCTTCCGGTCCAAAGATTTAAATGAGTGTTAGTGTGTTGTTAATGCCATTTAAAAGCATGTTTAGGAAAGTACTTTAAAGGTTTTTTTAATGACTTTGTGAATCTAAGTTAGACAGCTATCAGAATAAGTTGTTGAAGCTTCTACAAAACTAAATAAAAAATAAAACAAGACACTCAATAAAATAAGTGAATCATTTATCAAATATATATTTAATTATTTATTGTGCCATAATAGCTACCTCAGTATGATCTATTAATGTGAATTAATTCAAGGCCTAATAAAAAGCACAGTGATTAATAGGTCCTCAACAGGTGTCTGAGCTACATACAGCAGGTATCTTTAGCTTTTGAAGGATTGCAGGGAGGAGAGATGGACCTGTGTTTCATCTTATTTCTTTCTTCAATTTGCATGACTTCAAGTGTTCCTTATCCTTTCAGCCCTGATTGAACACCGTCCTTCCTCTTCCTGCTGTCAGAGTGTGGCAGAGGCTGTGTTCACAGTGAATAATAGCTTAGCTTACTGAATACTACACAGTATAAACTCTATACAGCCTGTTATTCTTTAAAACAGGAAGGAAATCGGTATTATGCAACGATAAACCTTTAAAAAAGTAGTATGTTACTGTTGCATTTGCATTGCATGTGCAGTTATGATCTTGGGGAAAAAATTGTATGTTAATGTAAGTTTGTGCAAAAAAAATTGGGAAAAAAAAGAAAGAAAGAAACAAAAAAACTTTAATTCATCACAGTGGTCAAGGTCAAGTTGTACACTATTAATTTTAAATTGCAGTCAGTCATCTGTGCATACTGAACATTTGCGTAGTATACATACCATATATTGCAGAGAGGGTAAGACTAGTATATTAGAATTATTTAAATGGGATTACTATTACTGCTATTTAAATGGAAATAGTAGAGCCATATGTAAACTGAATTTTGGTTTAGTTTTGCTGTTGGTGGTTTGCCTAATTAAATAACTTTTGTTTAAATGTCCAGTTTACACTTGTTTTTTTAAAGCGTCACAGCCATTCAAAAGTTTGGTGCTGGTAAGATTTTTTAAAATTATTTTTGAAAGAAATCTCGGTAATACTTTATTTTAGGGTCTCTAGTTGCTTATTAGCATGCATATTACTACAGTATTAGCCATTTATTAGTACTAATGTAGCACATATTAATGCCTTATTCTACATGACCTTATTCTACATCCCTAACCCTACCCAATACCTAAACTTAACAACTACCTTACTAATGATTAATAAGCAGCAAATTAGGAATTTATTGAGGGAAAAGTTGTAGTTAATAGTGAATAAGTGTTCTCTATTCTAAAATGTTACTGAAGTCTCTTGTTCACAAAGGAAGATCAAAAATACAGTAAAACAGTAATATTGTAAAATATTATTACAATGTAAACAAACTGTTTTCTGTTGTAGTATACATTAAAATGTAATTTCTTCCTGTGACACAAAGCTGAATTGTCAGCAGCCTTTACTCCAGTCTTCAGTGTCACATGCTCCTTCAGAAATCAGACTCACAGGTCCTAATATGCTGATTTGCTGCTTATATTATTATTATTATCAATGTTGAAAACAGTTTTTGGTACTTAATATTCTTGTGGAAACCGTGAAACATTTTTTTCAAGATTCTGTGATGAATAGAAAGTTCAAAAGAACAACATTTATTTAAAATAAAAATCTTTTGTATCATTATATTATATGTCTTTACTGTTAATTTTTTTATCAGTTTAATGCATCTTTATTGAATGAAAGTATTAATTTCGTTTAAAAAAAACAAATCTTGCTGACCCCACACTTTTGAATGGTAGTACAATGAAAAGAACATTAGTCTTAGAAATCCAAAAAATAGCATTGGGTTGCCCTCAAAGTAACTATAACAGAGCAACATGTGCCTGCTAGACAAAGAGCCCATATGTGGCAGTTCTTTTAGGTAGAGCTTTATTAGCAGCTATATTAGCATGCACAGTGGTGTGTTGCTATCTTCTGTACTTGTACCCTCCATTTCAACAGCTCTGTTACTGCGGTAACACAAGCTGCTCAGATGTTGAAGCCCATAGGGCCCAGCCAGATTCAGGGAATACGCTTTATCCAGTGACGAATTGTGTGCCACTCCAATTCAGGCCTCTTTCTATGGTCGCATAGAAAAGAGTCCCTCCGAAAGAACAGGAAGCTTGGCACAAAGCTGGCTCGACAATCTGTGGTTCCTCCCTCCCTCTTACCTCTCCCTTTCCTTCTCTTAGTCCTTGCTCTTACTGCCTTTTCCTTATTTTGCTCTCGCCCATCCCAGCATAGGTGGGATCCCTATTCATAAGCGGTTCTTGATGATCTTTCTGCACCATTTGTTTGTTTGTTAAAAACAAGCAAAGAAAATGGCAAAATGTCAACAGTTTGCAATAAATTTCTAATACTGCAAACTAAGAATGTTTGCAGAAAACATACTGGATGTGCCCTGGAGCGGACCGATTTGACTGATTCTTGACTTTAGACAAACAGGCAGATAATTAAGTCACTTCCTCAGCCTACATAATTTATATCCATAATGTTTTTTTTTCCCAAATCAATCTAAGTAACATTTAGTATTTAAAGGCTTTTTTGTAACTAAGTTTTTGTTTTGGTCAAAATAAATATAACGTAATTCATATTATGACAGTGCGACAAATTACACTAACAAAAGTATAATCTACTGTAGATGTTGAAATGTAAAGTACATATAATGAAGTTATAATAAGATAAGATAAAGAGATGAAAAGATGAGATAACACTCAATGCAAACAAACACATGTCACCTTTGTAAAGAAAATTTGGACAGCATTCAAATGCATTGATCTTTCGCTGGCAATGAAAGCAAATCATAAGAAAAGAGACAGCAGGGCTGTGAATCCAGTTTAAATACACCCTGCATAATTTATAATAATGGATGATGTATCTTATGACTTTGCACAAAATAAATAGATTATTGTGTTAAGGTTCAGTGGATAATCATCTGGTCAGACTCAACCATGCATGTCTTTTAGTTTAAAGTACTGGAGACAGTTTTAAAACATTTTAGCAGGGTTAATGTAAGATTGTCTCTGTTTGAGAAGAAAGTACAGAGAGTACAGTCATACAGTATATTATCAATATAATAATATAACACATAGATCAACTTTTTTTGAAGAAATCCAGAAATCCAAAAAAATCCAGCCCTTGGTTTTCAACCCAGTACATCCTCAATCTGTTTTGCATAAAATATGTTAATTTGCATGCAACGTATTGGAAAGTAAGTAATTTTAGACCAAATAGAAATTAGAATGTTCTTGCTTGAACTAATTTGGCTCATCTAGTCATCTGGACTATCTTTCCATTTAAGACATGTTGCTACTGCTTCTAATGGCTTCATCTGTTGACTAATGGTGGGGATTGTCCTGCGTTTAACTTTGTCACACTTGGTTATGTTGTGAGGCTCATGGATCACTGTGGTGGTCTGTTGTTTCTCTGATGGTGTGAATCATGATCACTATGTGACCTGTGGCACCACAGCTGGAGTCAAGATGTAAAGATGGTGTTGTAAGTGAAGAACAAGATGCACCTGAATAAATCCTAATACAATTTATTTGTTTGGTTTGCTGTACTTTTTTCTTTGACTTGTAACTGGTGCATAAAACCTTCATTTGAGATTTTGCTCTGTAACCCTATCACTTGCTTTTCATGAACATCTTATTAATTATTAAAATTCAGTGCATCAAATGAGAATAATTTATTGGCTCCATAATAAATTGCTTTGCTTAAAGGCAGGTGTTGGTTGAACACCGACTCTTTACATTAAATTTAGGCTTAACTGTATAAACATAGCACACTGTGCTAATGTATATTGATTATTTGACAATTTATGCCATGCTAGAAATTTTAGATTATTGCCTGGTTAATTAAACATCTCAGTTCAGTTGTAGCATTAGCCTGGGGATGCTTAGAATTCTCAAAATGACACATGAAGTTCCAAAAAAGTTACACAGTAACACAGTGTTGGGATGTAGCTTTAACAGATGGACATTTTGTGACTGACAGAGAGAGACATGGAAAGTGTCTGTATGATATGGATCTAAACACTGGACGTTCTGCACTACCTGCTAGCTCTCTCAGCCAAAATATTTAGTTTGACAGCCTGCTGCAAACCCCTCCGGTAAAATCCACCATTTCCTGCATAAATTGCGTTCAGGAAGTCACGCAGTTTATTTACGTCTTTACTTGGGTTACATCATAAGTTGTAACCAATAGGTCACAAGCAAACAGTCGATGTCCAGCTCCTGACCTTAGTGGCACTACACATTATTTATCTCACAGATGTTGAACTGCGTTGCTGCAGGATCGTCACGTGGCTTGTGTTATCTTGACAGTAGGGAGCCGTTTATATCATGACAACAACAATGTTAGGACTGACATTATTGTATTTACTTGGCTTGGACTGAGTCGGTTAGTTCTGTATGTGTTTATCTATGTCATAAAGAGCCTTTTAGATATACTGAGGGGAATTCTATGGTGGCCGAGAGAGCTCAACGTGCTGCAACTTCAGAAAACACCTGCAAATAGAAAAAGCACCAGAAAATCAAGAAAACATCTTCATCAATTTGACAGCAGGTGCTGCAAATGCTCACAACACAAACAAATAAAGAAACGCACTGCAAATGCTCACAACACAACCAAATAAAGAATTTTATTTGCAGCTTGTTTCTTTGTTTGGTTGTGTTGTGAGTATTTGCAGTGTGTTTCTTTATTTGGTTGTGTTGTGAGCATTTGCTGCGCGTGTGTTGTAAAATTGATGAAGTTGTTTTCTTAATTTGCTTGTGTTTTTTTTATTTGCAGCACGTTAATTTGAGCTCTCTCGGCCACCATAGAATTCACTCAGAATGAGTTGCTGTCACTGGCAGTGTTGTTATTGCACATGCTGCCTGTGATGTGTTCGCTCCTGATTCATTAAAGGAATAATGCAAATTCTACATCATTCCACCATCCTGTCACCTGATTTTTCTCAAAAATTTTAAATGCCAAAAGTGCATTAAATTGCACTGTCCGGAAAGGCCTATATCCCAAGTTCCAACACTGCTCTTCATTGTTTAATTATTATTTGATAAATAACAATTGAAAACTAAAATATCAAATGTGAAGACTTACACTAAAAATAAATTAGTAATTAATAAATAGATTTAAATTATTTCTTTTAACACAGTGATTTTTTTCTTGTTGACCGTAATAATAATAATAATAATAATAATAATAAAAATATTAATGATCAATTTTATAGTTGACGACGTATCGATGTGTCATATGGTGTGATGGAAAATAAAAAAAAAAAAAAAAAAAAAAAAAAATCATGCTATTTGTAACTCTAAGAATGAAGATACATTTTTCTCATGTTATTTGTATGTTAGGTTTTTCCCCCCTACATTTTTGCTCTGTTACACCATAGGACATTTTTATTTGTCAACTACCCATATATATATATATATATATATATATATATACAGTGCCCTCCATAAGTATTGGAACAGTAAAGATAAAATTGCTCTGTTGGCTGTGGAGTCAAGACATTTGCAAATATGATTAAAAGATGAATATGAGACAAAACTACAGAATGTCACATTTTATTATTAGCCTTTTCAACACATACATGTTTTACCAAATAAAAAGAACAGCACTTTTAGAGTTCATTCCACTCATTGATGTGAGCATAAGTATTGGGACAGTTGAACATAAGGCAGATATAAAAGATTAAATGTTATTATTTAGTTGCAAATCTCTTGCGCACAATCACAGCAGTGAGTCTGTGACCCATAGACATCACCAGACTCTTGGTCTCATCTTTTGAAATACTTTTCCCAGCCTTTCATGCAGCCAATTCCAGTTGTTGCTTGTTTTGGGGAGTTTCTGCCTTTACTCTCCTCTTCAGCTGGTGAAATTCATGTTCAATTGGATTCAAATCTGGAGATTGACTTGGGCAATCTAAGACTTTCAATTTCTTTGCCCTTATAAATTCCTTGACTGAACTGGCCGGGTGTTTTGGGTCATTGTCCTGATGCAATATGAAGCACTTCCTAATGAATCTGGTGGCATTTTCATGAATATTGGCAGGCAAGATGGTTTTGTACCCTTCCAAATTCATTCTGCTACTGTCATCATACATTAAGTCATCAGTAAAGTTGAGAGGGCCTTTTCCAGATACAGCCATGCATGCCCATGCCATGACACCACCTCCACCATGCTTTACAGATTAGGCTGTATGGTTAGAATCATTTGCAGTTCCCTTTTTTTTTTCTCCACATTTTTGCTTTCCCATCACTTAGATAAAGGTTCATCTTTGTCTCATCGGTCCATAAACACAGTTCCAAAACTCTTCTGGCTCACCTTTGTGCTTTTTTGCAAACTCTAATCTTGCCTTTCTATTTTTGGTGCTGGTCAGAGGTTTGCATCTTGCTAACAGAACATCTGTAATTCTGTGTCAAAGTCTCCTGAGGACAGTAAATTGTCAGAGCATCACCCCAGCTCTGGAAGTTGTTGGTGATTTTACAGACATGTCTTTTAGGATTCATTTTCACAGCTTTTATGATTTGTCTGTCATCAACTACTGTTGTTTTCTCAGCCGATCAGGTCGTTGTTGGTTGCTGGTGTCGCTGGTGGTTTCCAAACTCTTGATTTCTCCATGCCCTTTGTTTTTGCTAGAGCTCTAACTGACTTCCTCTTTTCTTTTAGCATCCAAATTGCTTGCTTTTCTCTCAAAGTCAGCTCTCTCGTCTTCATCCTGGTTTGTGTGTGTCATCATCGAATGCAAGATTCAGAATACAGAAATAATGGATATAACTGATACGACACATTCCCTGCTTTTAATATCTGAAGAATTAATGCAACAGGACACAGCTGATCACTTAGAAAGACCTGTGAGGCAACTGTTCCAATACTTATGCCCACATCAGATAGGGGGATGAAACTCTAAAAGTGCTGAACTTCTTAGCTGGTACAACATCTGTGTTGAATCACCCAATAATAAAATGTGACATTCTGTAGTTTTGTCTCATATTCATCTTTTAATCATATTTGTAAATGTCTTGACTCCACAGCCAACAGAGCAATTTTGTCTTTACTGTTGGAGGGCACTATATATATATATATATAATTTATTTATTTAAATATATTTATTTATTTATGTATAGGATGCATTAAATCAGTCAAAAAGTGTCAGTAAAGACATTTCTAATGTTACAGAAGATTTCTATTTAAAAAAAATCTTCTCCAAAAACTTTTCTCTTTTCTCTTTTCTCCTGAATTTTCTATTCCTCAAACTATCCTGGAAAAAGTATTATGGTTTCCACAAAGATACTGAGCAACACAACTTTTTTCGACATAGTACTAGGACATGTTTGTTGAGCACCAAATCAGCATATCAGAATGATTTCTAAAGGATCATAATTAAAATAATAAAATAAATAAAATAATATCAGTCAATCAATAATAATAGTTCACAATATTACCATTTTTACTGTAGTTTCAAATGAATGCATACGAAATATCTTTCAAAAAACTTTAAAAAATCTTAAATATATTACCAACCCCAATCTTTTGAATAGTAGAGTATATTCTTTGAAAATAATTATTGTCAGGAGTTCAAATCTTGTTATATGGCTATTTAAATATAAGAATTATTATAAATAAAGAATTTTGAAAAATTTAAATTTTTTTGTGTTACTTATGCTTTGTGTGGTGTCATTTGAACTTAATAGCCTGGCCTGTTTTCTCAATTTTACCTTCTCAGGTCACCACACCATATACATCGGTGTGCATGTGCCTAAGAGCTACCGGCGACGGAGACGTCATCGCCGACGCACCAGTCACAAGGACAGAAAGGAGAAAGTGACTGAGAACGCTTCGGACAGGTTGGATGCAGAGAACAATGAGGAGGCCAGCAACAGCATCCTCAAACCACTCAGTAAGCGCTTGCCAAAGAGCCGTCAGTTCACGTTAATGCTGCGGGCTCCTTCATAGAGCCAGTCACAAATACACACACGTTCACACACACGCACACACAGCTACAAGCCAAGGCTGCTGCTGACTCTACTTAGTCAGAACAGATATCCAGAGCTGCCTAGCCAGCGGATGAGTGTGTTTGGACAGACAAGGACTAAGGCCCCTGCGTGTAAGTAATAACCATCCAAATGGGTCACGATTGCCTGACGTGAGCCGCTGGAGGAGGGAAGTATGTGTGTCTCTGAGATTTCTAATGGTGAAGGATTATACGCCCAAGGGAGGATCACTTAGGAGGCGTTTCTGTTGATTTGGATGCCAGGACCTTCAGTGCTCTCTAATGATGTGATAGCTGAAAGGGAGAATGAGGAGGAAGAGAGGAGGTGAAAGGGATCGCATAAGCGAGGCAGAGGCAGACACGGAGAAAGAACATGATGATTCCAAGGTCATGTGAGGAAAATGTTGCCCTAAAATCGTACAGTGGTCATGTAGACTTATTTTTAGGGGGTTTAAATGAATTATTTACCAAACAATGAAAATCTTCATTTACTCACCATCATGACATTGCTGTTATTTTTTCTTTAAAACTGTCTTTACACAGAATTTTTCCGTACTAACACAATTAACCGTGTCCTAACTACACGAGACGCGACAAGATTCCAGCGACAAGCAATTTGGGTGTCCACAGCAAACGCGACGCAACAAAATCAATCAAATATCACAGCAAATCAGAAGCATGTGTGCGCGGGCTCTCTCTCGTATATCTTTGCTTTAACTGATTTTCAAGATCTAAGGTAAACTATCTATTGTTGCTTTCAGTATGGCTATAAGGTCACACAAAATTATATTTAAACTCATATTAGACACGTTTAACTTTGAATAAAGTACATAATCACCTGAGATTATCTACTGTTATATAGTTTGTATGTTGTTGTTCCAGCCGCGATATCGCGGAAATAGAAACCGTTTCTAAAATAGAAATTTTGTGTGTCTCCGTCATGGCTAATTAGGACAAAACTTAGATTAACGTGAAAAAAAGATACTTTTATTGCATGTCGTGGTGTTGCGTCGTGTGTAGTTAGGACCTGGTGTAAGACTTTTTATAGTATAGACTTGTCAAGCTTCAAAAAGTACAAATAAAAGTAGTACATATGATTTGTACGCTATATTTTAAGTTGAGCTTCACCTCCACCTATAGTGTACAGGTTTGATGTCATGATTTCTGCTTGCAAGACACTTGAGAACTAAAGAGGTTTGGTGGCGTGTTAGATTTGTGAGACACTTTGTTTCAATTTTTTCCTGTGTCACTGCAGAAATAACAGCATGGGGGTTTGGAACGACATGCGGGTGAGTAAATAATGACACAGTTTTGGCTGATTTATTCTTATAAATTCTTAAATCTGCTGAGGTTTTAGTACAGTTTTCTGCGCTGACTCTGCACAAACCCGGCTATTGACCTTTAACTTATTCAGCTCCTAATGGAAACTCAAGTGCAGCCAAGCAGAATGCAGAACTTGACTGTGATGTGGACCCAAAGCTCAGCTGACCTACCATATCTGGGATTCAGTTCATCCTCTGAATGTCCTTCATCAAAAAACATGGTTTACAATAGACTTTACAGTAAGGTCCCATTAGCTAACATTAGTTAATTCATTATCTAACATTAATTAAAAATGAATAAGGCCTCGTTGCAGTATTTATTAATCTTTGTTAACATTAGTCAAAAATACATCTGTTCATTGTTAGTTCGTGTTAGATCAGCATTAAATAATATTAGCAGATGCAATTTTTTATTTTAATAATGTCTTACTTGATAAATGTTAAAATTAACATTAACATTAATAAATGCTTTAAAAGTGTTTTTCATTGTTAGTTTGTGTTATATATTATGTAATTGACTAATTGTCAAATGTAACCTTTAAGTGTTACCGTTTTATTAGGACCACATTAACACATTAACAATTTTAAAATAATTTGTTCTATGAATCAGCATTATCCTTAAAGGTGAGATTTGTCATTTTTTAAATACTTTCTCCTATCGTAGTTTAAGCACACAACTACAAGTAAGCCATTTGTTGATCGATTTGTAGATTTGTAGACTTTTCTGGCTCGATTAATGATGTGAGATTGGGGCGGGATTTCCTGTTTTTTGTTTGTTTGTTTTGTTTTGTTGGCATTTATGCAGAGGAGGTTTAAAACGGAGAGTGAGCTTTCATACATTTCATTACACATAGTATAATTGACCATTTTTGAATGTGTATATTACTTATATGTTTTGCCCATGGCAGAATTCTCCACATACATTGTTGTATAATGTGTCAGTGTCTGCTTTTCCCATGCAAGGGATTTTCTGATGGAAATTGATATAGTAATGCAGAAGATTAGGGCAGGCACACACGTAACAATGTCCTGGCTCCTTGCCTTTCGACCCTGAGCAGCGTGAGTGTTGACCTTTGTCTGTAGATGGATTACTTCCTGATTGTTATCCCTTATCCGGATGCATGTTTGTTAGTATCAATCTTCCTCTTTATAGGCTGCAACAAATAACACAGTAAATCTCTTTAAATGTGAACAGTATGAGGTAAAAAAATAAATTGCCAGCAGGAAATGTTCTAAATGTGTTTATATCCCTGTTTCTTAAAGGAATAGCTCACCAAATAATAAAAATTTTGGGATTATTTTTATTATTTATCTTTCCTAACCTCTATGATTTTTTTTCTGTGTTTTTCCAAAATTACAAAAAAAGCAACATGAAACTTGTCCATATGACTTGAGAGTTCATGAGAGAAATAGCAACATGTGATTTCTATATATATTTTTCTTTGGAATCACATCTTCTCAATGAATTGACGATTTACAAAACTGGTCACGATGAGTTGTTTATGATTCGGACCGGTTTTTTGAGTTTGACTTGCTGACTCTGATTATCTGTCAATAAAAATTACATTTCAAGCCGTTCATCTCGCAAAGCTTTCATATAACTTGAAAGTACCTAAAGGTAGCTGACCAGTCATATGGACCTCTTTTGTGGTCATTTTTGAAGATGGAAAGCTCCAGGCCTCCATTTATTGTAATTGCATGTAAAAGTCATACAGATTTAAGATTACATATGAATGAGTAATTAATGCTATAATTTTCTGTCCTTTTAAACTGGCCTTGTTTTTAGGGGAATTCTGCTAATTCCACTTCAGTGCTCTTGAGCTGCCTGTCACCCTCTAGTATATTTACTGCTGAAGAAACCTCCTTGTCTTATTCCTTTCTGCCTCCATCAGAAACATGCCTTTGTGCCTCCTATTCAGCACTGTGGTTCATTTTCATGTGTCCAAATATAGGTGGGAAACTCTCCTCTATGTTGTGTAAGATCATTGTTACTGATCTGATGTGAGCTTTACAGTTAGAGGCAACTGGTTGTTGTTTTCAGGGTTTTTATTCAAAGCCTTTCTCTTTTCATCGGTTTAGTTTTTCTCACATGATGTGGAGATTCCTTTCCATTTGCCTTCCAGTGCAGTCGATTTTTAGAAGTCACAACACATTAGAGAACCAAATTATTTTTAGTTTTTAGAGTTGGTGTTCTGTCCCTTCTCTCGATGGTTCCAAACTTCCTGCAAATGTTTAAATTTCATCAGTGGGAGCCAGTCAGACCCTCTGCCGAGTAGGACGTCCCACAGGAGATCTCTTAAATCCAGAAGCAGGAGGGCCGATGCACTGTAATCCTCTCAACTACAGTTATTCTCTCCCTCCACTGCAGGTTATAATTAGTTAATCTAACCTTCTTCCTAAGTCCAACCCCCATATGTGATCACCAGCTATAATAAGTCTATATTTTCTTGACTAGTTAGTTAATATCGAAGGTGAACAAAATGGTGAAATTGGATTATCCAAGTCTGCACGTGGATGTTGAAACATTTAGTCGATTGTTATTTTGGCAGGATTATCACATCCTAGTGTGTATATGTTTGTCAGCTTTTTTATGAGTATATTGGGTATCATTTGAACATGTATTGAAGTGTAGAGAGTGTCTGGACATGCTGCTTCCTCAGACTGTGCTTTGGGGGATGTTTGGGATTAAAGGTGCTTAAAGCTGACCACATGTCCACCCACACACTATTCCCAATGACCAGGAAGTGACCAGATCATGCTAGGATGTGTGTTAATACAAATAGACCAACACTGTGCATCATCAGTACTTTGTTGAACAGTTTTGACAAGTGCAGCCAATGAAATAAGCCTGAAAAAAAGTAGATGTGACTTATATTTCACTGAAAGTCCTGATTCTCTTTTGTTAACTCTGCTATAATTAGGCTTAGTGACCATATTCACAATACACTTGAGTGGTTGTTAAACATTGCATAATAAAAAAGGACACCATTTTTCATAAAAATGTTATGGATTTTATTGATTTTGTCAATCAGTAGAAGATGCAGTTTCTTACATGTACGCTACAAGTTTAGGGTCAGTAATCATTTTTGAGAGAAAGAAATGCTAAAAAGATTTCTATTTCACGTAAATTATGTTCTTTTGAACTTGCTATTTATCAAAGAACCCTAAAAAAGTGTCACTGTTTCTACTAAAATATGAAGCAGCAACATTGAGAATAAAAATAAATATTTCTTGAGCACCAAATAAGCGTATTACAATGATTTCTGAAGGATCAAGTGAGACTGAAGACTGGAGTAATGGCTGCTGAAAATTCAGCTTTGCCATCTCAGGAATAAATTACATTTTTCAAAATGTAGATAGAAAACGGTTGTTTTAAATTGTAATAATATTTTACAATATTACCTTTTTTTATTTTTGTCACATAAATGTGGGCTTGGTAAACATAAGATAATCTTTTAAAAATAACTGAACGGTAGTGTAATTAAAAAAAATATGGGCGGTTATTTGGTATTGTATCTGTTGCTATAGTGTAAATTTTAGCACGTGTAAAAATGGAACATGTTGACCAATCAGCATCCAACATTTGTTTGATAACATGAATTATTTACTTTTAAAACAAGGAAAGAAACATGGGGCATGTTTTAGTGCTCTGGGGGCGTGTTACAGAAAGTTTCTTATCTTAGGTCTTAACTTAAGATATGACATGTTAAATTAGGATTTTTCGCAAATTCGTATTACAGAAGCAAATCTTAACTTGATTTGGGATTCTTATCCTATCTTACAAAATCGTATCTTATCTCTAGTTAGGAAATCTTAAATGGCATAATCAAGCTCGACAATCCACTCTCAGGTCTGTTACCAAGCAACCAACACTGCTGCTGATGAGGTAAACAAAAGCTACTTCACTTTGAAAATCGCCTTTTGCAAAAAAACGTAAGGCATTAGTCACTTGCACTACAACCAGTAATGCTCCGTGACAATTTTGTTGGTCTCTATAATGCTGGTTGCAGTTCCTGTGCTAACTGTAATATGTTGTGTGGCAGTCTGTAATTACCAAAATATAACACATCTTCAGGGTCCTCCAAGAGTCTTTCTACCATTAAACATCTTCGTTCTTCATTTTCAACTATTAATAAATGTAATACCATTGTCGGACAGCACAGTTGTAAGCGTTTTTTTCCGTTAGCTTTCAAATAATTTTGAAGTTAGGACAGCTGTGGGGTTGTCCTAAAGTTAAGACAGTTTTTAGGTTTTTTTGTCAAGTTAGGAGGTTTCTGTAATACCCCTTTCCTATCTGTAGTTAAGATAAGATAACGCACTTAGGAAATACTGTTCTGTAATAGCTTTTGTCCTAAATGTGGTCCTAACTGAAATTACCATGGTTACCAAACAGATAAGATAAGATTTTAAAGTTAGGATCTTTCTGTAATACGCCCCCTGGTGACTGACTTCTCAATTCTTTATTAGTCTCTCAGGGCTACCATTATGGAATCCCTCTCAGAACATCAGTTGTTAGTCAGACCCAAATGAATTCTCTTTGTTGACTCTGCTCTAATCCTGACATTTGAGGAGGATCAAGACTTGAAATTAATTTTCAGATAACAAAAGAGTGATTTCACCAAATTTGAATTGTATCTATGGAACTCAACACAAATAGTTTTGTGAACTGTAAGTGTTTTTTTTTTTTTGTGCTGAAATATTGAGGCAGACATTTAAAAAAAAAAAATATGGTAAATTTCTCCAGAGGTGGAGTGACAGGCACATACGGGAGTCACAGAGTGTTAAGAGGACCAGTCGAATCACTTCCTAATGAAAAAGGAAGAACAGACAAAAGGGTCCTGGTGATACTGCTTATCTGACTGGGACTCAGGCACTGACAGCTGCATAATCACATACTTAATAACAAAATGTTTCATTTAACATAACCTGCGATAGAAAATGAAACCGATAAGGGTAAGAAAAATTAAATCTGAAGAGGAAGATGAAAACTCAGGCAGACAATTTGTCATTTGTGCTTTTATTAAGCTTACTTTTGTCCCCAACAGCTATTCTAAGAATCATTAGGATGTGGACGTTTTTTCCATGAAGTGGGAAAGTCGATGTGATAACAGTGGTAGTTGTACTCTGGTGAAGTTGGGTATCAGTTACTGTCAGGAAGTCAGTAGGAGATGGCAGGGGAGGCAGTCAAGTGAAAGAACAATAGTTGTTCTGAATAAAACTCTTTTGTGCCTCAAACAAAAGACAAGAGCCACTCATCACAGGCATGTGATGCCTCAAATGTGTTTAATCACTGTTGTGCTCCTCACTGCTGGACAGATGTGAAACACACAGCATTGGTGGCCTACATTTGACTTTGTTCTCACAGGCTAACGGCCTGAGGAAACATCACACTTGACACATCAAGTTGGTCTTAAATCTACTCCAAATGAAATATTTATTGAATGTACAGTAAAGCAAAGCGTTGAAAATATTATAAGAGTTTGTAGTATTAATTAACTTGATAATGAGTAAGAACTTTGATTATAGACCCTATTGCAGATACACCATGTAAACAGTAAAGAAATGTCCAAAATAATTTAGCATTAGATGTATAGATTCATAAAATTATTAATTAAACTATAATAAACTATGTTTTTATTTCTAGTTTCTGTTTTACTAAGTGTTTTCTTATATCAGATATCTTTTTAACCTAGATTTTTTTTTTTTTTTAAACTTACCTTGACCCTACTGTTTAGACCACAAGTGAGTGTGCATCCCAGTCGGAAGCTGACTTGAAATCCTCTTTGTGTCTTGATATGTGGTGAGTGGTGTGTTTCTGCCAAGCATCTGTTGCTAGGAGTAAATACAAAAGACAGCCTTTGTAATAGACACTCTTATTATGCCTTTTTGTGCTAGTAAACTAGTGAGGTGTACATCTGCTCCTCTGAGGTTTACAATTGAAATGCTAAATATTTTATAGATAATCATCAACATGTTGCATGCAATTATTCACATTCAGTGCACTCATTAGTCCAAAAACTCTGTGAAAGTGTTACATGATTGCTTGAATGAATTGCTAAAATGTACAAACCCTTTACCCCAAGTCTTAAACTTTGGTGTGAAACTTGGAGAAATGCAGGAGAAATACCACAGGCAAAAAGGTCTGTTGCCTATTTTTAATAGCGTAGCAATGTATGAAGCACAGCTCATACAGAGGTCAAACCAAACAGCTTTCTATTGGACAATGCATCAAATTTGCATGGCCAGCTTGAACCTGTTGTGAAATGTGTGTAGGGTAAATGTTCACCCTCCTGTGAAATTCTGAAATTCTAAAAAGCCTTGATTTCGCCTGTGAAAATAGAACTGCAGTCCTAATTGTTTATAGCACAAATACCTTAATTGTGGGTTGTTGGTCACTTTTGGGAACTCATAGACTTACATTGTACTGTGCAGGACGACTGACTGTATACTTCTTAAAGAAATGCAGCCCTTGATTTGATCATTTTTATTTCAATTAATTATGCAACCATTTATTTTACCATTTATTTTAATGTTACATTCAGTTTAATTCTTTATTAGCTTTTCATCAACTCATGAAACCCATTTGGAAAACCCTGTACTGCTGCTGGCTTTCATACTGGCCTCTTCATTTTCGATTTTACTTTGTAAAATTCCTGAAAAGCACAGTCACCATCAACAAAAGATACAGAGAGCAAGACTTCTGATGTGAATATTGTGTGTTCAGAAAGATTCTTTTTGAACTGCCAAGCCTACCAGTTAATTTATGTCTGCAAGCATACAGGACTTGTAATGCTGCGAAGGCCATTAATTCTACTATAGACAGACGTGGGAAGCTTGTATTGCCTCAACACCACAATTCACAAACACGTGAGCAGTGAGAATTATTGTTTTTCTGGTCTGTGCATGGCGCAAGAATGTCATTGAGTACTTGCTCTCAGATGCAGTGAGAAGAATGTGGTTTGGGATGCCGCTGTTTGCGTGTGGGATGTTGCACAGTGTTGCTAGTGAGACTGGGACTCTCCAGCATGAAGTGGCAGCTCAGCTAAGTCCCTTTTTGGGTGCTGGGCATACTTCCCCCCTCGCTTTTCCCATAAGTCCCTGGTGCATGGACAAAGTCCCCTTTGTGTGGGTCGTAGTTCTTGGCGAGAGAGCCCACAGCTTTGAAACTTGTTTGAACGATGCGATTTTCATTTCTATCTGTCCTTTGCGCTCTCTCCCATATTGAACTCACCCTCTCTCTCTCCCTCCCTCACTTGTTCCTTCTGTCCCAGCCCTGCTTAGCAACAGCATGAAGCGAGTGCCCACTGAGGCTTAGTTCTTGGTATCCGTAGCAGAGCTGTCTGTATGCATCGCAGGGTCACTTTGTATGTAGACTTTGTAGAACAGAGTTGGGACAACTAGGCACTTCCTGGTCATTTCTGGTCTGATTATTTTTTTAAAATAATCAACAAATGTATACTTTGAACTTTGAGATTTAATTTTCCAAATATTACTGAAATAATTGTTTAACATAAACAGTGGACATCAAGTATTAAAATTCTTCAGTCTTGATATATCAGTATATTTTGAACACTACCATTCAAAAGTTCAGTGCGGTCTGTAAGATTTTACCTTTTTTTTGGAAGAAGTCTCGTGCTCACCAAGGCTGCATTAATTTGATCAATAATAATAAAAAAACACAGTAAATTATAAAACAGTAATATTATAAAATATTATTACAATTTAAAATGTTTTCTACTTTAATATATTTAAAAATATGTAATAATATAATTGCAATTTATTCCTGTATTGGCAAAGTGGAATTTTTAGCAGCCATTTCTCCAGTATCATTCTAATATACTGATTTGGTGCTCAAACAGCTATTATTGTTATCAGTGTTGAAAAAAGTTGTGCTGCTAAGTATTTTTGTGGAAATCTTGATGCTTTTTTCAGGTTTATTTGATGGATAGAAAGTTCAAAAGAACAGAATTTAAAAAAAAAAAATAAAAAAACTTTTTTAACATTATTAATGTTTTACGGTTTTGATGAACTTAAAGGGATAGTTCACTCTCACCCTCATGTTGTTCCAAACCTGAATGAGTTTCTTTCTTCTACTGAACAGAAAAGAAGATATTTTGAAGAATGTGGTTAACCAAACAGTTGCTGGTCCCCATTGATTTCCATAGTATGGAACAAATACTGTGGAAGCCAATGGGGACCAGCAACTGTTTGCATGAGTATTCACCTTAATGGGTGAGGAAATGATGACTGAATTTTCATTATTGGGTAAACAATCCATTTAATGCATCCTTGCTGAATAAAAATATTAAAATCTTTAAAAAAAAATATTACTGATCCCAAACTTTTGGATGGTAGTGTATATTTGAAAAAAGAAAGTTATTAACATGAATACAAGAATGAGCATTACATCTTTTATTGTTAAATAAAAGTATTAAATTCTTTTTAAAGTCTTTTAAAAAGTATATTTTTGAGTTCTTAGAATTCATCAGTAAAGTTAAGGGCTCATGGCAGACTATCAAGGCAAAATCTCTGTATATTATTTTCCAGATTTTTATAGTCTCAGTTACAATGTTTTGAATTGTAAACATAATGGCGTGCAATATGGTGTCGTAGATGATGGCATTATGTAAATGTTGGAATTACTGGTGTTTTACAGCTAGTAGAGTTTAAATTTCTTCTCATTCTGTTATCACTTTTCCAGGTGCTGATAACATCTTTAACCTGACTTTTACCATATCAGCAGCAGTAGTAAAAGTCGAGGAAAATACTGGCTTTGGAAAGCAAGTGTTATGTGCAGCCCTTTCATCCAATCAGATACTGTAGTTTAATTGTCTTTTCAAAGAAACACAAGTGCTTTATGGATAGTAATTCATTCTGGAGGTTTCGTCAGCAGTCAGACTGATTCAGTGCAGAGCTGCACAATTAGATTACTGATTTACTCAAACAGCACTGTATCCATGATTTTAATGTTAATGTTATCAACATTAGAAACTGTCAACTCAAGTCAGTGACATAAGCAATGGACAAGCAAGGTTGTCTTTTTTTATTACAATATATAAAATGCCCATGCGAAAGTTCAATCAAACTGAGTGTCTTTGCTGAACATTTACTGAATAATAATGAACAGTACTGAAAAGTAGTCACCATGACCTTTCATCTTAAACAGTTCTTCTTTGAAAAATTCAAAAATGTTCCAATCTGTTCTGTCTTGGTTGATAAAATTATGCAAATTTATATAAATTTCAGAGTTTATTCACAAATTGTTAGTGTTTGTTAGCGTGTAGCGAGCTGTTTTACAATAAAAATATATACTTATAAAATGAGTGATGTTAAAATGCACTTCAGATGGTAACATCTACTGTAAATTTGCATAAATCTAATTACTTGATGTTTTAAATGTTTTTATTCAACAATATTATTTGTTTTTACACAACAAAATTAAAACGACTCAATCAACTTGAATACATTAAGCTACACCAATAAAAGTAAATTTTAGGTTTAAGTGAGGTAGAAATAATAAAATAATTTTTCCAGGGAATTTCACTGCCAGATTTTGCCAGTTTTGATGATGAACCTTTAATGTGGGAGTTAAGTTAATAAGATGAGAGGGGCTTTATTTAGATTAAACATTACAGTTTACTTTGTTCCACAAGAACTAATAAATATTCAAATTAGAAAACAAGTGAGAAGGAAAGCGAGGCCCTCTTGTGAAGAATGAACAGTTTGTGAAACATTTCCTAATTGTTAATGAGGGGCTCGGGGCAGGGTGCCAAAGTCGGAGGGCCAATGGCGAAGGGGGTACAGCCGGAGCAGCCGATGGGCGGGCTGTTGCTCTGGGGTGACAAGTGGGGACCCCCTTTTTAACTACCTAGGTGTCACTGTGTTAGAGTGGGGTATACAGGATAGCAGACAACACGAAGGGCTCTAATGACGTTCTGAGTGCAGCTGGCTGTGTGAGGTCTCGTGTCTTTGACCTCCCTCCCTCTCTCAGCCATCCTCACCAGCTTTGATCGTGTTCTGGGGAACAGAACTGTTTTTTAACTGGGTTTTAGGATGGATGCATCAGATAGCAACCTGGAGAACACAACCGAGAACAATAATGTGGAGAAGAGTGAGGCTGGAGAGGAGGAGAGGATGGAGTCTGACTCCAAGCAGGATGTGGACCCAGATTCAGACCTGTCTGTGGTCAAGATTCCTCCTCCGCCAGAGCTGGAGATCAGGCCTAATGGGATAAGTGATGATGGCAAGCCGGAAATATGCAGGACTGTACCTTCTCCTCTGACCCGCAGTATTTTTCCTGTTGCAGTCTCACCTGCTGCTGAGCGCATTCGATTCATTCTGGGAGAAGACGATGACAGTCCAGCACCCCCTCAGCTCTTCACAGAGCTGGACGAGCTACTGTCTGTTGATGGCCAGGAGATGGAGTGGAAGGAAACTGCCAGGTAAGAGCGTCATGGCTTGGCTGGAACTTTAAATGAGGCTCAAAAACAGACCTGAACTTTTAGAGCCTGTATTATTAGCAGGAACAAGGTTTTGAAAAAAAGCTTGATAACTTGTCTAATAGTATTATTTTATCTCTGGTTTTGCTCAAATTGTGTGTGTGTGTGTGTGTGTGTGTGTGTGTGTTTTTTTTAATTTGACAGTGCCTTTTTAAAATTGTTCTTTTCTATTTTATATTCATCAAAAAAATACTGTAAAAAAGAAAATGTATCACTGCAAATCAGCATATTAGAATGATTTCAGAAGGATCATGTGACACTGAAGACTGGAGTAAAAAATGGACTGGACTGCTAAAAAATTCAGCTTTGCCATCACAGGAATAAATTGTATTTTAAAAGACATTAAAATAAAAAGCAGTTATATTAATGTTAGTTATATTATTTAATTCCTTCAAACCATTCTGTTTTCAATAAAGACCGTTTTAATTACTCTTTCAGACTTGTTACACAGGCACCATACAATTAATCAAAAGAAGATTCAAGTGTACTGGCTCATTGCCAATGACTGCTTGGTGCCAGTATACGAAGACATTTTAAACACTTGACTGTGTCTAAAGGGATGAATCCAACACGATTAATCTTTAGGGAAAACGCGCATATGTTTCCAGTTGACTTGCTCATCTATTAAAAGCACATCCGATCATTTAACAGTAACTGTTGCTTTAAATCCCTGTGATCGTGAGTTCGTTTGAGCATACAGCTTGGTCTCTGATAAAAGACTAGTCTTGCATGCAGCACACATCAATTATGAAGCTGTGCTGCTCTTGAAAGCATTTGAACATTCGGTGAGTGGGGCAGTTTCATGTAAAGTTGAGTGGCACTCCAGGTGGTCCCCAATCAGCCGCCATTATCACATGCCACAGCGGGCATTTAACAGATTAAATAAGTACAAGAATGATTACTGCTGATCTTTTCATTTCCAATCAAGATTTTATTTGAGAGATTGTTTTAGAGATTAGATTACCAGTTGTTTGTGTATTTTAGGATTAAGGATTACATATTAAAGCCTTTCAAGCAGGGTCATCAGTTTTAATAAACAGAGTTGTACAGGGGAAAGATCAGAGTTGAATATGAGGGTTGCTTTAGATTGTAGTCTCATGTCTGGGTCTGGTATTTGTTTCTGATGGTAGATTTAAGAATGTATATAGTGGATTTACAAAACACTACCATTAAAAGTTTGGGGTCAGTAAGATTTTTCTTGTGCTGTCAAACGATTAATCGTGATTAATCCCAAACAAAATGAAAGTTTTTGTTTACAAAATATATGTGTGTGTATACTGTGTATATTCACTATGATTTATATGTAAATACAAACACATGTATGTATATATTTATGAAAAATGTTGTTTATATGTTAAATGTATTAATATAAAATATAAGAATATAAATATATACATGTAAATACATGTAAATATTTTTTAAAATATATGCTGTATGTGTGTGTAATTATATATACATAATAAATATACGCAGTACACATACATATATTATGTAAACAAAAACTTTTATTTTGGATGCGATTAATCGTAATTAATTGTTTGGCAGCACTAGATTTTTCCTTCAAACATTAATGCTATTTTTCTGCAGGGACATATGAAAATGATCAAAAGTGAAAATCAAATACTTTTTCATTGTTACAAATAACAAGAAATGTTTCTTGAGCACCAAAATCAATAAATCAGTGTTCAATTGACTTGCAGTTGCACTTTCATACAGAACTGTTCATACTCCAACTTCAGTACCTTCAGCTGCCTGTTGTTTTTTTTTCTTCGAAGGTGGATCAAGTTTGAAGAGAAGGTGGAAAAAGGTGGGGAGAGGTGGAGTAAACCACATGTGGCCACTCTGTCCCTACATAGTCTCTTTGAGCTTAGGACATGTATAGAGAAGGGCACCATCATGCTGGACCTAGAGGCCAACACACTGCCAGGGGTCGTTGGTAAGTGTTTCTTCTGCAGCTATTTTGTCTTATCAATGGATGCTCTACTGCAATAAGCAGTTTTGGTTACACACATAAAGCACTCAAATACCTTTTTTTTCACCGAAATAGTGTTGGTGCTCAACAGAGGGATCTATGAACACAGTGGCCCATGTTTACACTGACTTGAGAGCCAAACAATTACATAATTCATCTTTAATATGATGTTGCAGTCTATATCAACCCTGTTAAAAAAAACAAACCCAGCATAGGCCGGTTAAGTATGTTTTGAAGCATGGCAGCTGTTTTGAGCTGGTTTAAGCTGGTCCTTAGTTGGCCGTGAGTTGGTTTAAGCTGGCCCTGAGCTGGTTATAAGCTGGTCCTGAGCAGGAGCTAGTTGCTTAGGACCAGCACATGACCAGATTAAATAAATTTATGGCTAACTATGGACCAGTTTAAACCATCTCAAACCGGCTGCCATGCTTCAAAACTTACCTAAACGGCCTATGCTGTTTTTTTTTTTCAAAAGGGAAGGTTACAAGTTTTGAAAACAATTATTTTATTTAACTTTTACATAATATTTCATATAACTTTCAGATTGATTTATTGTAATATTTTAATTTCACAGTGCCATATCACAAGAGATGGGTGAAAATAAGGGGATTCTAGATGATTTAACTTTTAACTTTTAAAATCATTTTATTATTATTTTGCATTGAGATTTAAAAAAGTGAATTTCATTAAATGTCAAATATTGTTATTTAAACTTTTAATTATTTAATTTTGTTTTTGTTAATTTAATTTAATTTAATATATACCTCTCATCTGAAGTGATTTAATATATGTTATTTGTGAGTATTATCAATTTATTAGATGGATGATCTATAATAACGCAATAATGTGTTGGTGTGCAATTTGACTGTTTATATGGACAGGATGTCTGTCAAATGGATGAAACAATCCAGGTTTATGCATTGTTCATTTTGCATCAGTCGTGGTTTTTTACCAGCAGGTTTTAGGAGCCACTTTTTTTTCTATCATGGAGCTGCCTTTTCTATAATAGAAGCATGCAGAATGGTTCCATCAGCTCTCAGCCCTGTCAGTGGACAAAAGGAAAAATAAATATCAGATATTATCAGAAAGATAACATTTTAGAGCAGATCAGACTCCGCTTTTCCAAATGTACTGTAAGATATGAGAGATAGCACGTGTGATATGCATGCACGGTCTTCGCCAGCACAGCCCATTTTTATTTGGTTTCCAAATGCTCACATGTCAGGATGTATTCATAGCTCTGTTTAATACAGTCCTCTCTCAACCCTTGCAGTAACTCTGGGCTCAGATGCACGGGTGATTGCATCCATTCAGGATGGCCATTTCTTTTATACTGAATTCAGGCAGTGCGTGAGGAAGATCAGAATAAAAATTGTGTGGCCGTTAAACAACTGTAGTGCACTGATAGCAAAGTATGTGATTCTGGTGATCATTTTGTAAAAGCTTCCTTTTAGGAGGGAGGATTGATTGAAAAATTGAGTAATTTACTGCAGCTCTCTGGATTTAAGATGGCTGGTGAGATTTGAACCACTGCCACCAATCAAATGAGATTTATTAATTCACATTCTTGAATCCCCTAGCCTTATATCTTACTCAGAGCATGATGTGTCAAGTCATATTATCAATTTAAAGCAAATTTGAAGTTTGGCTGTTGGAGTTCAGCTCGGTCAACCTCATAGAGTGCCTTTTGAGATAAAAATGAATTGAAGGATCGGCCATTAAGGGCCAAACCATTCACAAAAAGGGCCTGAGGGCCCAGGCCTCGTGTCTTTGACCCTCTTTTATAAAAATAGATGCTTACAGGAACCACCAGACAATCTTATGCACAAGCCACTGCCTCATTAGACGTCCACTTCTGATGGCTAAGAATAGAAGGCAATGTGTCGCTTCACTGACACTCACTGCAAGTTCCTTTGGAGAGTTCAATTTCAAGTTCTAGTTAAAAGTTTGATGAACAGTGTTATGTGAAGTTGGTATTTAAATGAAAAGATTGCTCGGTTGTGAAGGGGTTGTAACGAGCTTCTCAAAATCTATAGAAGCAAAATAACCACGAGGCAGGTCTCTTCTAACGCCAATTTTGCTTTCTCGCTGTCTGCCTCTCTCTGTTTGGCATTCACTCTTATCTCTCTCTTTCAGAAATGATCACTGACAGTCAGATTGAGAACGGTCTCTTGAAAGCTGACCTGAAAGATAAGGTCATGTACACCTTGCTGAGGAAGCATCGCCACCAGACCAAGAAGTCCAATCTTCGCTCCTTAGCTGAGATGTTTCAGCATGGTTCCAGCTTGGGTGGCTGTTTTCCACCCCGGATAATGGTAATATAGGTGCCAGTTTGGTGCAGTTATTTTTTTACCCTCCTTTTTCCTTTTAAGCTAGTAATATATATATATATATATATATTAAGATTCTTCTTTTTTTTCTTCTTCTTCTTCAGTTTTATGAAGTCTTTTGTGGATTGTTTTTCTCCACACTTTTCAAAAATATCATTTTTATCTTTTGTGATTTTGTGTTTTGAATTTTCTTGTGTTATTCTCAAAGATAACTGAAGAATACCAAATATTTTTATTTTACGCCTCAAATTTTATCCAGGAGATTTACGTCCTTATCTTTGCATTTTTACATATTTAAATGCATTAGTCACAGAGACCACAATAATTGTTTTACTAATGTTTTACCAATTTTCTGATTCACTGTTGACTCAGCATAGATTTAGACTTTTATATTTTTCTTTTTAATCGTCTCTGTTTGTTTAAAGACTCCATGAAATCACTTCACAAGCAATCTTCTTGCGTTGACACTCGCTGAAAGTTTGGGGTAATGGGCGACTAATGCGATATGCGCATCTCGTCAGTAAAGCTGGTTCCTTGATTAGCGGTAAATCCCCATCACCTGTTTTCAAATGGAGCGGCGTTTAATACACGGAGCCGTAGTTCACTGAGAAGCTACGCAATGTCACTTTCATTATCGCAGATGAATCGCCTTCGATAATGATCGCAATATTGCGTAGCTTGTCAGTGAACTACAGCTCCGTGTATTAAATGCCGCTCCATTTGAAAACAGGTGATGGAGATTTACCGCTAATCAAGGAACCGGCTTTACTGACGAGATGCGCATGCATATCGCATGAGATATATCGCCCAGCCCTAGTTTGGGGTTATGTTTTGTTTTTTATTGGTTATTCACCAAGGACACATTTAATTGATCAAAAGTGACAGTAAAAACATTTATAATGTTGTATCTATTTCAAAAATATCTATTCATTTGAACTTTCTATTCATAAAATAATCCTGAAAAAAATGTATCATGGTTTCTGATATTAAGCAGCACAGCTGTTTTCAAAATTGATGATATATAATAAATGTTTCTTGAGCACCAAATTAGCATATTAGAATGATTTCTGAAGGATCATATGATGCTGAAGATAAGGCTGTTTTACAGTACTGCTGTATTCTTACTGTATTTTCGATCAAGTAAATGCAGCCTTTGTGAGAAGATACTACTTTCAAAAACTTAAAAAAATCTTACTGACCCCAAACTTTCGAACAGTAGTGTATTTTCTCTTACGACATGAGGTTTATGTGTGACATATCAAAGGGATTGTATGTTTTTAAATAACCAGTAAGCTTTAATTACACATTCTCATTTCAGAGAGTATTTGATTGGTCAAAACTCTCTGTAGTCCAGGATGAGTCATCAGTATTTGCTAAAGGTTAATTTAGGCCTTTTTAAGGAGTACACAAGCATATAGGCAGAGCTAGTAGACATGAGTTCATGGGGTTTTTAAATAGTAACTTGTTCCTTTTCAGTTCTTGATTTTGTTTAGTCTGTCATGTATCTGTATGCATATGTTTTGAGTAATGCACAGAATAGGCTGTTGCATTACATTGTGGAGAATGTAACCTGTTAGGGACTTGTGAAATAATAAACTAATCTGAGAACACTGTTTAAAAGACAATACGAGACAACACTTCAAATAAAGCAATGGTCAAAAGGATCATTCGATTTTTGCCAATAATATTTGCATGCCTTCAGTTAAGATAAATAGTGCATTGATAAAACTTTACCCAGAGATCATGCCAGCATTTTTCCAGCTCATTAGATTGAATATACCATGAATCCTGTGATTCATTGACCATTTGACTTTTTGAATGTGACATAAATGTTATTCACTTGAACTTTTATGTTTCCTGAAAAAAACAAAAAACAAACTTGCTTTAACTGTGCTTTTCTACCTCTACCTCTAACAAATCCTATCTTTTCCTGAGTGATTTTACACCAGTTTTACGCAGTCTTTTACAAAACTAACTAAACTTTATGCTTAAAACCACTGACCTCTATCACCTTAATAATCTTTCTTCTCACCCTTCTTACTATCTTTTATCCTTTCTGCTGCACTTGTCACTAAAAGCACGTAATCCACTTGAGACTTCAGTGCCTTGTCTAATGACTCGCACCTCAGAGGAGGTGTTGCGAGCCCCTGGAAGTCCAAGCATGGGATGGCCTAGTAAGTCCAACTTACCAGTTGCCAGTACATGTATATGTGTCCCTTCACCCCACGTAGTGTGTAACATACAGTAGCTGTGATAGAATAGCATAGCATCGTAGCTAAAAAGGGTCATATCACGAGGAACCAAATCTTCTTAGACCATAAAGAGTTCATTGAATAATTAAATAACACTTTAGGGACAAATGAAATCATACAAAATGTACATTCTTAAAAATAAGGGTTTCAAAAGGACGCTTTTGCTGCGATGCATAGATCATCCGTTTCTGCTTCCCCAAAGAACTTTTAAGTGAAAAGTTTGAATAATCTGAAGAAACCTTTTTCGTAATAAAGAACCTTTTGTGCAATGAGAAGGTTACATGGATGTTAAAGATTCTTCATGGAACCGTTGATGCCAATAAAGAAACTATTTTTAAGATTGTATGATATGACCTTTTTTATTTGTTATTGTGACCATCTATGTTTAGCTAGTCAGTCCTGTAGTCATTGTTATGTAATAGATTTTCATATCAAAAATTTCCCGTTATGATGCTCTTCACCTTTAATAGATTTAAATTCCAAAGTCTTCTAATAATCACATTGGGCTCATTTCTGTGGAACTTTCCACTGGAGATCACCGTGTCATCATGACCATAACCATATTAATGAGCAGCTCTGATCTGATAATGTAGGATTTATGAAGGTGGATGTGAAGTATTTTTTTCTTTTTCTTTCTTTATATTTTTAAGTTACTTTTTTTTCTTTCTTTTTAAGTGCTTCATAAATGAAGCTTCTTTTTTAAACCTCCCTCATCTATATTCAGCCTCCTTTTTCTTCTTTTGGCTGCTTTTTTTCTTCTTTTGGCTGCATCAAACTGACATCTTAGTCAATATAAGTGTTCTGTGGCATTGGGAATACTTTGCTTCACTGTGCTGTTCTGCTATGCTGTTCACAGCATGATGACAATGACTTGGACTCTGCAAGGTTAATAGTTAACCTTTCAGTAGGTTCCTTTCTTGCCTAGCACATCACCTTTCCTAATTTAAGTTATTTTACTTTTAAAAGCATGGACTCAAGCAATTCAGAGCCTGTGGGGAAAAAAAAAAAAATTATGTTCTGTGCAGTGTTGTCAGTCAGCACTCTTGCTAATTCTGCATTTGGATTTATTTGTAGACTATTTTTTTTTTTAAACTTTGTGTTTAAAATAATGGAACAGTGCCCTTTTCAATTTGGGTCTTTTTCATTGATCTGTTATTTTCATAAATTCTGATTAGGTAGCCCAACCACCACACATCGCAACTTGACATCAAGCAGCCTGAACGATATCTCGGACAAACCAGAGAAAGATCAGGTGAGTCCAGTTTCAAGATTGTTCATGTGTTTGTGTGTGTGTTTGGGGCCAGGAAGATTTTTTTTTACTTTTATGCAGCAAGGGTGCATTAAATTGATTAAAAGTGCCAGTAAAGACTTTTAACGTTACAGAATATTAAAATTTTTAATAAATGTTGTTATTTTGTACTTTCTATTCTTTTTCTATTCGTCAAAGAATCCTTAAAAAATAGAATGGTTTTCACGGAAATAATAAATAGTAAACTGTAATATTAGATTGTTTTCAATGATAATAGCATTAAATGTTTATTAAACACCAAATCAGCACATTAGAGTGATTTCTGAAGGATCATGTAACACTAAACACTGTAAAAAAAAAAGTTGGGCAAACTTAAAAGTTTAAGGCAACCAGCTTCAGCAGATTTTTGAGTTTTCTCAACTTCTTGTTTTAAGTTTACGCAACAAAAAGTTGAGAAATTTCCTAAAAAATAAGCTGAGAAAACCAAAAATCTGCTGAAGCTGGTTGCCTTAAACTTTTAAGTTGGCTTAACTTTTTTTTTTTTTTTTACAGTGAAGCCTGGAGTAATGATGCTGAAAATTAAGCTTTGCTATCACAGGAATAAATTACATTTTAACTAGGGCTGTCAAAATTAACACGTTAATAACGCGTAAACGCAAACTCATTTTAACGGCACTAATTTTATTAACGTGCGATTAACGCAGCGCGCATTTTCTGTTTGACCCGTTGTCTAACCTGTAGTTGGAGAAATGGAGATGCTGACAGTGTTGTCAACTTAACGACTTTGTCGCTAGATTCAGAAACTTTTTTCAAAAAAGTGTCTAGCAACAATACATAACACACAATTGGACAAACCTTATTTCGTTTCTGAGACCCGCCGGTACTGGCAAGGTTTTGCGTCTGCTCTATTCAGTGAGCGGCTGAGAGGAGCAGTGCTTTTAGTCCAGATATTATGTTGTTCCTCTAATTTTACATGCAAGTATAGTCGAAATCACAACACAGCTATTGTCTTTATCTTATGTGTATTTGATTTCATCAGACGACGGCTCGGTTATAAATCAGGATTTTTGTGCAGATTAACATCTTGGAAGGGAGAGCTGGTGTAGTCTTAATGGGTCGCATTTCAGTCACTATTTCATATTAATTCCTTTGTCTGACAACAGAAACAGTAAAATATAACAATGAAAACAGTTTTATTGAGAATTTGGCTGCATCAAATTACAGTATGTGAGCACAGAGAGGCAAACAAATGTAATAAATAATAAATGTACATTTTGCATGTTCAGAAAAAGTGAGCTGCCCTGTCGTGCAAATTATGTAAACAGGCTTGTGTAAGTAAATTGCTCTGTGCAAAGAAAGAGAAGTAATGGGAACCTGGTATTTCTATGTTCTTTTTTCATGTGTCTAATAGACATGAACAAGTTATTTGAAAAACATCTATGACCTTTGAAACATGTCTAGTCTTCATGCTCTATGTTGACTATGGTTTCACTAATAATAAACATACATTTGCATAAAGCATCCACATTTGTCCATGCCCATGCTGGTTAGAGTTTTAAAAACTTGAAAATTATTAATTTAAGGTACATTTAGAACAGATAAAAATGTGTGATTAAGTTGTGATTAATCACGAGTTAACTCATGACAATCATGCGATTAATCGCGATTAAATATTTTAATCAATTGACAGCCCTAATTTTAACATAGGAAGAGTTTATTTGCAAAAACGGATAACTCTGTTGTTGTTTTTTTATTTTCAAAAATCATGTTTTTTTATGTTATCATGTTTTTATTGTGTTTTATTGTGTTAGTTTGCTGGGGTTTTTTTTAGTTATTTTTGAACCTAATCAAAATAACCCAATTGCAGTTTGATTGAGATTAATTGGAATGCACAATGAAAAAACATGATTTTTGAAAATTGTTAAAAATGGAGTTGTCTGTTTTTGCAAATGAACTCTTTGTATATTAAAATGTAAAATATGTATTTAAATTTTAACAATATATCACAGTATTCTTAATTTTATTATAATTAAATAAATGCAGCTTTGTTGAGTTTGAGACCTCTTTCAGAAACATTTAAAAACTTTCCAACCCCAAACTCTGGAATGCAATATAACGTTATTTTAAATATAACGTTATAATTAAATATTAAAAACATGTATACATGTAAAAATCTAAAAGCATCTGTAATTGAATGTAATTGGATTGTCAAAAATCTGTGCACATCACAGTCAATGTAACTATGACAAAACTGGTGAAGCCAATGTTTATTTTGATAGTCCACTTTATACATTCTACTAACTATAAGTAACTTTGCAACTACATGTCAACTAATTCTCATTAATTTGCAACTATATGTGTACTAACTCTCAGAATAGACTATTAGGTTAGTTTTAGAGTTAGTAGAATAATTTGACACATACTTACATACTTAGTTTCTCATAGTCAGTATGTTGTATGTTGTGGACCCATCAAAATAAAATGTTAGAAGATATTAAGCAGAGAGTCTACTAGTGTTGTTTTTGGCGGGCTGTTTTAATTTTGGTTTTAGTCTAGTCTTTGTGTGAAGCTGTCATTTTAGTTTTTATTAGTTTTAGTCACGTTCATACTCTTTTTAGTCTAGTCAAGTTTCAGTCAACTAAAAGTCTAAGCATTTTAGCCTTATTTTAGTCAGAATTATCCATGACTATTTTCGTCTAGTTTTAGTCGATGAAAACTGATGACATTTTAGTCTAGTTTTAGTCAATGAAAATTGTATTTTAGTCTCTTTTTATTAATGCAATTCTATTTAACCCAGTCAATATAGTATAAATACCTAGTAGTATAGACGAAACCAAAATTTTCTTTTAGCCAAACCCATTTCAAACAAGGTTATCTTATTATATTATTGTTACCTTATAGACTCAAGAATACATCCATTCCAGACACGGAAGACGCTCTGATTTGAATTTACAACATTTATTTTACCAACCAAACATGTTAGAAGTACACACACATAAATTTTCTCCCAAAGACGAACCCTGGTTGGCCGGCCATCGGTACTTTGTTTGTTGTCGTCTTCTAAATAATCCCGCGAGTGGGGCTTGAGGAAGTGACGTCGCCTGCATCTGCGCAATGCGACCTGATGCAGCCGCTGAAGTGAGACACAGGAAACAGAAATACTGCAAAATAATAATAATAACGCAACTAAACGAGACGAAATGACGTTATAACATTTCGTTTCGTCTCGTTTTGGTCAACAAAAATGAAGAGACATTTTAGCATAGTTTTTATTTTGTAAACCACATTTAGTCTCGTTTTTATTCGTCAACAATATTGCATTATACATTTAATTATAGTCATCGTCACATAACCAGCATTTACATTGCGTCTCGTCTCGTTTTCGTCACGTGATAAAAGTTCATTGACGACGATATTTAGTCATAATTTTTGTTGATGAAAGCAACACTAGAGTCTACTAATACTCTAATGACCACTAGTTGACATGTAGTTGCAAAGTTACTTACTGTTAGTGGAATGTATAAAGTGGACTATCAAAGTAAAGCATTACCAATGTTTTCATAACGATAAAATAGGACATTGAGGTTAGATGAACAGAACAGAAGCAGTGGAGCGTCTAACACAAGGACACAGCTGGTGTGAAATACAGACTTAAAAAATGACAAACCATAAAAATTAACTCGCTTCACAGAAGTTCACCTCTGAGGAATTGTAGAATCTTTCCTTTTTTACGTGGGAATGAATCCCTTCTTGCTGAATGCAGCATTAAGTGAAATAGCTGTGTGAAATACAGACTTTCATTCCTAATGGGAAGTTCTTGGGCTCTCATTGACAGAGCACCAAGAGGTCATTAGGGTGGTGTCAATCTGTGACAAACCATAAAAATTAACTTACTTCACAGAAGTTCACCTCTGAGGAATTGTAGAATCTTTCCTTTTTACGTGGGAATGAATCCCTTCTTGCTGAATGCAGCATTAAGTGAAATAGCTGGCAAATGTTTGACAGTGTTTCTGTGCGTGTTGCTGCGTGCTGAATAAACCAGTGTAGATGTGATTGCTGGAAGCCTCGTGGCTTGTAACATTTTTTTGTTTTTTGTCATTTCTGCTTTCTGAGATTAGACATTCACAGAATCTGGAAATAAATGGTAACCTAAGTAACATGAATGAGTACTAAGTGATTCCTTATGGTGGTTTAGACCATTGAGTAATTTTCCCATGTAAGGAATACTTCACAGCTTCTATTGTGAATTTAGCTTAATAACTTAATTGATCTTAATGAATTGAACTTAATATTCATTTCATGATTCTTAGGATGAAGTCCTGAGGCTTCTTTCTGTAGTGTAGGACAATAATACCCTGACTTTTTCTTCTGAAATAGCGCCTACTTAAGGCAGTACCATGAATTTAGTAGTCTTTCACGCTTTGAAAAAATGATTTATAAAGAGTTATGGGAACAAGGCAAATACAGTATGAAGAAAACATCAACACTCAGCCGTAAAGCATTTATTTAAAGATACTTACTGAGATTTCAGGTGACAGTGCTCGATTCACATTAGCTGCAACGGGAAGTCTTCTGTTCCATGGCTTGACTACACAAAATGCAGGCTGTCAGACCTTGTTGATGGCCTGAGGTAATAAATCTTTGCTTGCTCTTGCGATGGAAGTAATCCAGTATCAGAGATGAAGCTAAGCTTTTCCACATCATGTACTACCTACTAGAGAGCTGGACAGATAGAGATGTGGTATTTGATGTTAATGCAAGTTGCTTGGAGTGTGTGATATATTAACAGGTCAAGTTGACTGTAATAAAATTGGAACACGTACATTGTAAAAAATGCTTTGTATGGTGTTGTATTCAGCATATTATGCTGCTGAAATGAATTAACTGATGGAACATAACCGTCTGATGACCTTTTTTTGACTCCTAGAGAATGAAGCTCAGAGGTAAACATTCATATAAGTCTGAGAAAAACACTATGGGTTGTTTAAGGTGTGTCCTTCTAATACCTTAATCATCCCTTTACGCTCCTCTTGTAATGCTGTCTACAATCTGGCCTCCAGGTAACATCAGTGACATCACTCAGCTCCATCTATAGCCACTACTTCTTCACTTGCTTTAGTTTCTTTTAGTCATGATCATTTTTGTCACTCTATGGTATCTTTTCTTTTTAAATTCCCAGCACGAGTTGAATTAAGTGTTTATAAATGTTTACCCCACAAATCAGGGATGGTCATATTGGTCAAAGAGAAGGAGTCTTTAAAATCACTCAAAAGCACCATGAAATTAGATCATGTGTCTTTAACTGCTTATTTTTAACAAAATGTTCACTCCAGTCAATCAACATCAAGAAAAATGTAAGTTCTGACAAAAAAAAATTAATTTACTGGTGAACTATCTCTTTACATCGGGGAATAGAATAGATTTAATGATCAAAGAATTTTTTATTGCAATCAAATCTTAAGAAAACAAGGGGAAAAATAAGCATAACAGATTTCAAAATATCTACATGTACAAATAAAATATGATCTTTCTTAACTATTGTCTACATATTTCATAAAAGAGGAGTCATCAAGGTTTTTTGAGAAGTCGTAAAAACATTCCGAATTAACAAATCCTATCAAGTTTATATAAGTCATCTTTTCTAAAGCAAGGCACAAGATTATCCCATTCATTACATTAATACACTTGTTAATGTGCTTATTTTATCTCACAACAGTAATTCAATGATAATCAGTGTTAGGATGGTTTTGCAACAGTATAGTGGAATAAAAGCAAGACCTTCAAAACAAATGATCTATGATGCTAGTGCTGTTGATGAGTGTGAGGTCTGTCCCATCATGTGCTCAGGTGCTCCAGGTTAAATGTTTTCCATTGTGCTTGTGTTTCCAATGTTCTTCCGTCAATGGTTAACGAAACTGCTTACTCTGACTGTTCAATAAGACTTTCAGGAGAGAATATTATTGTTTATGTGTTGGAAGTATACTGGGGAATTGGTTTATTAATGACTGACATTGTAACCCCGTCTTCAAGTCATCAGCAGAGCTGTCAAATTTGATTTATGAGCTTTATAATTAACATGTCGATAGACTTCTGTCACGTGAGCTTGTCTTACTGTTAAAGAATAATGAATGTTTACATTATTGCAAGTAATAAAAGTACTTTATATATGCAACAAGCTTGAGTAATTGTGACACTTTTAGCTGTTAAAATTTGCAATAATGACCTTGGGAGGCACAAGTTGGAGTTGCTTAACAATTTATGGTTATGTGAGCAGGGTGTACTAATTATCTTTGGCTTGTAAATTTCACATTTGGCATGACCTCAAAATCTGAGCTGCCTTTGTAAAATGCCACTGCCTTTGAAGTTGGCCTTCATTTTATCACTGGTAGGAACAACAACAACCCATATAAATAAAATTAATTTAACAGTTCTTATACTGGTTACCACTGGTTCCTCTGTTTTGAGAGCAAAAGAATGCAGGAGTCACAGTGGGCCCTTGCTGAACCCTAGATTGAACAATCCCTCATGCAGCCACCAATCTTTGTAATTTCCATTAGTTGGACAGTTGCAGTTGTTGGATTCATCACATCTTCATGAAAGTCTTGGCACAGAATGCCAGCTGGGCAGTATGTTTAATGAGGTCATGTGCTGGAGCTTGATTTGTGCACTTTGTTTATACGGTTCTTCCTCTTTACTGAATTTCATTAAAATCCCATCCTGCTTGTGTTCAGCTGAAGAACAAGTTCATGAAGAAGCTGCCCAGAGATGCTGAAGCTTCCAATGTTCTCGTCGGAGAAGTGGACTTCCTGGACAGTCCTTTTGTGGCCTTTGTGAGGCTCCAGCAGGCTGTCATGTTGGGGGCACTGACTGAAGTGCCTGTACCCAGCAGGTATGACCTGCTTTCATCCCACAAAGCCAAGGAGGAAAATATAGTAGTGGTGGAGGGGTGTTCAGTTCAAAAAGAGTCTTTTATTAAACCAGTAGAAAAGGTGTATGTTTTACTTTGTTTAATAAAATTTGTTATCATCTTCCCCAGATTTCTGTTCATTCTTCTTGGACCCAAAGGCAAAGCCAAGTCATACCATGAAATTGGTAGAGCCATTGCTACTCTGATGTCCGATGAGGTACGTACAGATGAATCTTAGAAAATTTTGTGTCCTATTTTGCTTCATAATTTATTTATTTTTTGTTCACACAACAGCAGAAAATGGTTTAAGAGTGCTAAATACTGTTGCTTTTACGGTTTTTTAAACTACTGCAATCTGTAACAGAACCAGTGTTAAATAATGTTATTTATGTATAATTATACTACTAATTTACTAATATTTTGTATTAGATTTTTGTAAATTTAATTTGTTGTAGTTTAATTTTTGTAGTAATTATGTTTATGCTTTTTGTCATTTTATTAGTCTTTTTTAATTTTATTTTGAGTTAGCTTTCATTTTTTGTGATTATTATTATTTTAGTTTTAGCCATTTTAATTTCTAATCTTAATTTTAATTTTAATACCTGTTTTAATAATCCTGTATTATCGCCATAATAGAAATGGGGCTTGTCTTCAGTTAAATCCTAAAAGCAGTATTCAAGCCACTCCTCTATGAATAGACCACTTCAAACAGGTCAATTCAATAGTCAGACCTGTCAATCCCAAACATTAAATGTTTGAACATACCATGTATTTTTTGATGCTGAGTAGCTGTGCCTGAAATGTTCTGTTATAATATATACAGCAAAAAAAAAAAAAAAAAAGGTTTGTGCTTGAATTAGTCATGTGTGGGGAGAGTTGGCCAGTAATCAAAGTTCTCTTATCAAGGTCTTCCATGAAATTGCGTACAAAGCCAAGGACAGACAAGATCTCCTTGCTGGCATTGACGAGTTCTTGGATGAGGTCATTGTCCTCCCTCCTGGAGAATGGGACCCTGCCATCAGGATAGAGCCTCCAAAATCCCTGCCATCCTCAGATAAAAGGTAATTGATGTAGGAAGCCCATATCAGCCTCTCACGCTTTCTTTTGCTGAAGCCCCACCAATATCCCACATCAAATTCTGTCAATGTTCCTGTTTTAAAATGACTCAATCAGTGGTGAAATAGCATTTCTGAGGCTGTCCCTTTATGTGTCAGATGTATAGTTTGCCAGTTTTTGAAGGGTTAAAGTAATTTTGTTGCTTTATTGTTACAACTGACAAGTAGAAACTCAGTAAAATGGGTGTGTGTGTCTTTTTTAAAATATATTTGTAGCCAAACCCTTTAAGCCATATACAGTGTGTTACATAATGTATTTCGCACATGGTCAGGAAGTAGTTTCAAAGGCCAGTTGGCCAGGCCATCCATTCATTCATTCAGTGTAGAGGAGCAGAGCAGCGGTTAATTAGATGAATTATGTCACTTCTCTTTGGCTTGAGGTGAAGTGACAGCAGGCTGCCTCCTCATCCTGCCACCTCAATCTGTACCAGCCCACATTACCCATAAAGCAGAGGTGTGTGCCCGCAACAGTCAGTCATGCCAGCATAATTCTCAGTGTACACAACACACTGCACACAATAGAACACATACATTCATTCATGGCTTGTTGAATGTAAACAACAGACTGAACTGGGTACTCTATCTATCTATCTATCTATCTATCTATCTATCTATCTATATCTGTCTGTCTGTCTGTCTGTCTGTCTGTCTACAGTTCTGTCATCAATTGTTTTATCCTTTGTTAGTTCTTTTATCTGTTGCTCTGTTCTTGTATTGTTTTCTCTATTGTTTTATCATTTTCAGTTGTCAACCGGTAAAGATGATCGTCTCTATCATGGTTACACACTCACATGACGTTGCTGTGCTACGTGGTCAGGAAAGCTTATTGGTTGCACATGTTTTTAAGCATTGCAGTTTGAAAACAATTGATTATAAACCAATGAAGTGCAATCAGCAGTGAAAGAGAACTCATTTCGCTATGTGTGCGTGCTCTCTGAGAGAGAGTCTGTTTCTGAATGATGTCAGAGATGCGCACGCACGTGAACAGATCATAGAGCGCCAGAGTATTGAACCGAGTTATTTTTGCTGCTTTATAGGCCTAGAACAGTTAAATACACACACTTATATATGTGTCAAAATGCCTATCTTAGCAAGTATTCTCATAAATACAGTAAATTAGGTCCTAAGTGAAAGCAAACAGCTGAGAAACAAACAAAAAAAAAAAACGCATGTGTAACAGTATATTGGATCCGGGCAGCTCTTAAAGTGACAGCTAAATCACTTTTGTAACTGTAATAAGGAGTAGTATATAGTTAATTTACTCAGTGAAGAATATGGACTGTTTTTGTACATTTGATTACTTTTGCAATGTATGTAGCATTCCTAATTTATTTGTTCTACTGTAGTTTTTTTTTTGTCCTGTTGCTTGTAATTAGTTTCTTATTCTTATTTAATCGCTGACTGTTTACTTGTCTTCAGTGAGCTTTTCTTTTTTTTTTAATTTAGGCTAATATTCGTTTTTTGTGATATTGACACTGGTGACAAGAATTCAGAAATTTCTATGGTATCAAAAATTTTGATATCTTAAAAAGACCATATTTAAATAAAAAATAACTGTGTTGTGAGATATATCGTTACCGTGAAATAAAATTTCTCTTAAACGTGATATAAGATTTTGTTCATATCGCCCACCCCTAATCACCTGTTTTCTATCTATCTATCTGTGTGTCTGTCTATCTTATCATTTTATCAATTAACCATTTTATCTGTCGTTAAGTTGTTCTGTATCTCTGTCTGTGTTTTTATCTGGTATTTTATCATTTTATCTATTGTTTGATAATTTTATCAGATTATGTATCATCCTATAGTTCTATCTACCGTTCCTTGTTTTTTTAAATGATTATTATGTCATATGGATAATTAAATGAGTAACATATTTAAATATCGTGACATTTAGATTGTAATTTTAGGAACTAAAGAATAAAATGGCATTACCATGTCTATCTTGTATTTGATTTCATATTGCAGAATACATTTGTGTAAGATATCAGTGTATGAGCTTGGTTTTTTTATTTTTTATTTTTTATTTTTTTTATTTATTAATTTCAGGCTGGGGACTTTAAAATGACTAAAGAAAAGTCCACTGAGTGTGTCTTTTGTCATCTTTCTTTCTCTGCTCTCACTTTCCTCCTCTATAACAGTTATTTTTGAGCATTAATAACATTAAGTGTGGTGTTAAACAATCTCTGTGTGTTTGTGTTCTCCAGAAAGAACATGTATGCTGGAGGGGATAGCACACAGATGAATGGAGATACGCCTCACAGCGGTGGACATGGGGGCGGGGGGCACGCAGTAGGCGAGGAGCTGAAGAGGACGGGGAAGTGAGTTAATGTTTGTATAAGTTCTTCTGAAGGAACAGATTTCGCCATGGTTTAATTCAGATAAAGGTCTGTTTGACTCTTTAAAATTACTAGAATTATCCTAATATTAGAAAAACATTGAAGTCAGCATGCGCTCCATTTACGGAGCACATGTTGGTTTTAGAAACATCTTGACCTTTGGCAAAGAAATTCTGTGCACTGTTAGTATTTTGTGCTAAATAATTTTTTTCCCAGTTACCATTTAATAATAACAATAAACATACAATTATTTAAAGTATTTGATATTTTTAAATAACTTATTAAAGGTAGAACTTATATATCTAAATAATAGTTCATAAAAATTAACGTGAATTTCAAATTGTTTTAGTGTTTGGTTTACCCCTCTTTTGCCTAGAAATACTAAAAAGTATTATTTCATGTTCAATGTTCATCATAACTTTTATTTTTCAAAGTCCTGCAATTTTTGTAATTGTTGCATGGTTTATTATTAGTTTTAAATTAAATGAAATTAAGATTTTTGAACCCCACTGTACAGAGAGAAAGTATAGTTTGTGAATAGAGGAAGGCAGATTAAGATAAGATGTTGAAATGTAATGAAATTCATTGAAAACCGCTATAACAATTATATCATATCATGATTTGTTTTCAGGTTTTGTGGAGGCCTTATTCTTGATATCAAAAGAAAAGCCCCCTTTTTCTTCAGTGATTTCTACGATGCACTACACATCCAGTCTTTGTCTGCCATTCTTTTCATCTACCTGGGAACAGTAACCAATGCCATCACATTTGGAGGATTGCTGGGTGATGCCACAGAGAACATGCAGGTGAAGATACAGTTGCGAACCATGAAAAACCACATGAGTTTACAGATGTGACGTGCTCTCTGTGCCTGAGTCTTTCTTAATAAGAATCAGTCCAGCCTTGGCAGGGATTATAGTGAAATTCAATCTCGGTCAATCTTTAACTGACACAAACTGGGAGCAGCTTCTTCTCTGACCTCCTTTTGAAATGTTACCTCTAGTTCAAAGGTCATGTTAGTAAGTTAAAATCTCTCAGTTCGTATATTTAGCTGTTTTAAAGATGAATGTTAAGGTCTGCTTCACACGTCATTGGCTAGTCAATGTTTCAGCTCAGGAAAGCCCTTCAGTGTTTGTCAGCTAGTAGCAGAGGGTCTTCTATTAGGATTCTTTATTAAGGATTTATTTATGTATACATTAAAACATTAAATGAGGGAATTAATTAAGACTATAGTGACTATAGTGACTGTTCTGAGTAGTACAGAGACACTCCTTATTGATTCCTTTTACATCTAATGGGATGTCAGGACCATTTTAGCCACTAACTATTTGTTATTTTACTCAACAAAAAGACTTAAACCCTTAATGAAGGTGTATCGGGTAACATAATAAGATATTTAACTTTAGTCACAGTGTTTGATGAAGGTCAAAATACAGATGAAGTGGTAAATAGTATACCACAATCACAGACATTCCCACCTGGACTGAAGTAGATTTCACAGAGGGTGCCTTAGTTAGCCATAAAAAGGTCATTTTAACTAAGATTGTGTGAGAAAAACACACATGATTGATTCAGACAGGAATTAAACTGCAAAGCACAACTGTAACATAAAGTCACTTCTCTTCAATGCTAGTTCAGCAACAGGTCTCATAAGTACTACTTCAGATGGAAATAGTTTTCCAAACAATATTTGTATTTCAGTTATTAACAGAGGATGCCTGTGATTTCAGGTATCGATTTGGAAAGGGCTAATTAATAATGAGAGTGGGAGTCTATGGTCTGGATATGTGCATTATGAAAGGCCATGTGCAACACTTAATTAAATTTATGGGTTAAAAAATCAATTTATTGAATTCAGGTAGGTGATACAGTGTGCTTGATATCAATAATAAATCCATTGAAAGTATGGATTAACATTATGTACATTATTAGTTATGTACATGAAGTAATTAATTAAGATTAGATTCAGAGGTATTTCTGAGAGTGAGGTTTTTAGATTATATTTCTCAGAGTACCTTTGAGCTAATAAAACTTGTGTTGTGTGAGAGAAAGAACGGTTTCGCATGGGATGAAATCACAAAGTATGTCTGTGAACACGGAAAACTAGTCCTGTATGTGAACAGGGCTTTAAACACACTTTCTTTCCGCAGAGCGTGAGCCTCAGTTGGGTTTTCTCATAATTCTTTGACTCTTCTTCATGTTGTGTTGTGTGAAGGGTGTGCTGGAGAGCTTTCTGGGTACAGCAGTGTCTGGAGCAGTCTTTTGTCTCCTGGCTGGGCAGCCTCTGACAATCCTCAGCAGTACAGGGCCAGTGCTGGTGTTTGAAAGGCTGCTCTTCAACTTCAGCAGGTGCTTCATCATCTCTATTCAGAATGTGACATCAAACCAACTACTGCATATACTCACCATCTAGCAGTAAACCTAATCTAAGGTTAAGCAGCACAACTGTTTTCAACATTGATAAGAAGAACTGTTTGAGCACCAAACCAACATATTGGAATGATTTCTGAAGGATCGTGTGACAAAGATGACTGCATTACTTCAGCTTTGCCATCACAGGAATAAATTACATTTTAAAACACATTCAAATAGAAAACAGTTATTTAAATGTTAATCATTTTTCACAGTATTACTGTTTTTACTTAATTTTTGATCAAATAAATGTAGCCTTGGTGAGCATAGGAGACTTTCAAAAACAAAGGATAACTTACCACCCCCAAACCTTTGAATGGTAGTTTAGTTTTCATTTCTGGATCATTTGAAAGTTGGAGGGATTTGAGTTCATTTTCTGTCCATACTATCCTCCACAGGGAGCATGACTTTGACTACCTAGAGTTCCGTCTTTGGATCGGCCTGTGGTCGGCCTTCTTCTGTCTAGTCCTTGTGGCCACTGACGCCAGTTTCCTGGTGCAGTATTTTACCCGATTTACAGAAGAAGGCTTCTCCTCGCTCATCAGCTTCATATTCATCTATGACGCCTTCAAGAAGATGCTGAAGTTGGCTCATTATTACCCCATCAACTCAGACTATAAAATCGATTACATCACGCAGTATGACTGCATGTGTATGGCGCCCACTGATGGTAAGACCTGGTAAATCTCTTTCTCTGAAGTTGTCTTTTTTTGATGTTTAAATGCTAATTGGGCTTAGTAAACCTTCATCCATTTGCAAGTTTGTAAACTTACCTGAATTTTTACTTTCATTTTAAATTGCGAACTGCCTTCTTAAGTCTCTGACTAGATGCAAGAAACGATGTGTGCTGACCAAACAAGAAAAAAATATTACTGATGCATATGTAACATTATTTTGCTCAGCGAGGCAGATATGATGTAGTGCAAAGTGACCTTTTTTCCCCTTGGTTGGGATCCAAAATGTTCTACTTTGAGCTGAAGTGCAGTTATCATATTTTCATTCCTCTTCTTGACTACCTGGTAGTTTGAAAGAAAATTTGCCTGAGTATAAATTGATGATAAATTGAAGTTGCTTGTTTCATACTGATATACAAACAGTGGAAGCACAATAGTGTGATAGGAATGGATGTTTAGGTTGTTTATAGAACTAAAGCTTGTATAGCTGCTGTTAGAAGGTGTCCAAGTCGACATCTGACCAATGGTTTACAAATATGACCAGCATATATATTTAATTGTCCTTTGTGTTGTAATATTTCTGGTCTTCAAATGATAGTTCAGACCCAGAAGATTGTTTTTGTCCTCATATCCAAAACTCAGTACAGTGCCTGTAGCAATGAGCAAGTGCATGATGATTCAGTTCTGTTGTCATTTTACAGGATACAGTGGGATAATGCACCATATGGTTTGCAGCTGTAATGATCAAGAACATCATAACAGGCGTCTGATTAAGTGCATGTCAAGGATCAAGTCTTTTGTCCCAAATCTGTCAGGTCACTTTTACAGTAGTTTTCTATACACTCATGGATTTTCTCTAATTCAGCGTCTCAGAGATAAAGTATAAGTCAAGTATCAGACCCGCAGTTTACGAGTATCATGTTTTAGATTAATGGAGTGGCAAGACTCAAATCAGTTGTTTACAAGCCAAGTCATACTGTAGGTCTCATTTTAGTCTTTAAGTCCTAAATCTCAGGTCAGTTGTATACAAGACTAAATCAAGTCTCAAGTCATTTTTTTCACAATAAAGGTTCATTTACCATTGTCTGACAAATTTTTGCCACCGAAATCCATTAATTTTAATTGGAATCCACACAATCAGGAATTTCATAAAGGCAGAAGTATTTACTATGCAGATTTTAGGCTAAGGATTGTCATGTCAGTTCACCATGCTGACGAACAGAAAACAGTTTTCACTACACTGAAAATTTCTCTAATGTGACCCCACCTTAAAGGAGTGGTCACACTAAAGTTTACGTTCCACTGACTTTCATTCGTTGGGGTGCGAATGCGTTCCAAAGCTCAATTTTTTTCAATTTCGTAAAGATGTGTGACCAACATTGATATGTCATGTCAGCTGAATTGAAAAAAAAAGGAAACTTTAAATCTGTAGGATTGTGGTGTTGCAGTAGAGTAGACTGAATATTTTTACATGTTATATGATTTTAAAAAAGATGCCACAGACTTCATATTATGACAGTTGCATAAATTTTGCTTGCTCAAAGTCTATTATGACTGCAGCTTTAGTCGATTTATTAGCGACTGAAGGGTAAATTTTTCCATCTCTGACACTACAAACAATAGACAGCAAGAACAGGAGTGGGTACAGTCTGCAGTCATCTGTTTTGTTTTTACATGCAGGTTTTATATTCGTGTGAAAGAATGTGTCAATTATCACACTGCTAAACCATTTCTCCACTGGGGCCGCTTGATATTCAGACCACTGAACAATTACAAAACTTTGTTTTTGAGGTTTTGAAGTAATAATTAAATCACTTCTTTGTATCTGTGTAATGTTTTGTGGCTGAGTTAGGAACAATTTTGACATTCACTTCATCTGTTTATTGTGCTAGTGGCGGTGTGTGTGTGTGGTGTCCTCAGTAGGAATGAAGGAGCAATCTAGGGGGTGGATGTGGACGTGATGTGGTTTGGGGTTAATCTCTTCCATGCGTGTGGTGAATTAAGTCCAAACAGAGAGGAGCTGGCGGGTGGGGCGCTCATCCACTCACGCTGCTTTCCTTTAAACTGCCGTTCACCCTCCCTCGTCTTCTCTCCAATTCGATACTGCAGAGGGAAACAACAGCTGTGTGGAAATTAGTTCCAGTTAGAGGAACCCAGCAAAGAGACTCTTTAAAGATTAATGCTGTGGAGAAGTGGTGAACATTTTACTGCGGTCATTGCAGGCTGGTTGGCACATATGTCATGCTTGACTCACCCACAACTGTGATAAAATGTTTGGGCTTGTGCGAGCATCTGCTTGTGAAATCTATCATGTTTTTGAGAGTTTAAAGGATTTAGGGGGTAAAAAAAAATAGTGACATCATCTGAGTCTTGAGTCAAGTGTGTTAAAGGGTTAGTTCACCCAAAAATGAAAATTCTGTCATTAATTACTCACCCTTATGTTGTTCCAAACCCGTAAGAGCTTCGTTCATATTCAGAACACAAATTAAGATATTTTTGATGAAATCTATGAGCTTTCTGACCCTACATAAAGAGCAACGGTCCTACCACAGTCAAGACACAGAAATGTAGCAAGGACATCGTTAAAATTGCCCGTGACATCAGGGGTTCAACCATAATTTTACGAAGCTACGACTATACTTTTTGTGCACAAAAAAACAAAACTAACGATTTTATTAAACAGTTCTTCTCCTGCGAGTAACCGTCTTCCGCCATTTACATTATGGAGAGGTACTCTCCATAAAGGTCAATATTTTTGTGTTGTTTTTTGCTGCGAGTATTTTCGAAACATCATAAAATTATGGTTGAACCGCTGATGTCACATGGACTATTTTAATGATGTCCTTACTACGTTTCTATGCCTTGGCCGTGGTAGGACCCTTGCTGTCTATGGAGGGTCAGAAAGCTCTCAGATTTCATCAATAATATCTTAATTTGTGTTCAGAAGATGGACGAAGGTCTTACAGGTTTGGAACGACATGAGGGTGAGTAATTAATGACAGAATTTTTATTTTTGGGTGAACTAACCCTAGTACAAATGTTACAGTTAAATTTTACAGATAAAATGGGAAAATGGGTCCCAAAAATGACTGAAAACCTTTTTATTTTGCATTATATCTTTTATTTTTATTTGCATTATTTATTTATTTTACATTATAATGTTTCAGAATTTTTCAAAATACTAAAACATTGTTTATTTCCAGGTTTAAATAAGATTTACATATTTGAACCCCACTGTGTTTTTGGTTCTTTCTAAAGGCCACTTCAGACCTTTAACCTTTGTGTTTTTCAGTCAATTCTTCAGATGTGTACACTGATCCACTTGATTCAACATTTGTCTGGACTGTAAATTACAGTGATACAGTAAGTGTTTCAAAACATCATTGAAATATGTGTATAGGCTGTAATACACTACATGAGAAATGCGCCTCATTTCTAGGAGAAAAAGGACAAATTAAAAAAACAAAAAAACAATATGTGTAATAAAATCAGCTAAAAATATAAAACATGTTTGATATCCTCTGACTGGTAGAATCATAGTCTGAAAAATAAAATGTGTATACCCATTATACACTACATGATTTTCTGTGAAATCAAAATCTGTAGACTGGCACTGACTTTTGGCAACTTTTATCAACTGCTCCAGACTAAAAAGGGTGCAAAAATCTGGACAAAACTTGTGTTGTATATTTCAGCCTTAAGACTTAATAAATCTAGCAAGGTCACCAAATATATTAGAGAAAACTTCCTTGTCCTGGTTATGTTCAGAAAATACATGGTGGTTTGTAATCCTTAAATTGTTGGCTGTTTTCATAAAAAGTTTTCTCCAGACCTGCCTGATGTTTTGTCCTCTTCTAAAGCCAAACTGAGCTCTCAGCTGCAAATAATAGAGATCTCTCAATGGTTTCATTCAGATGTAGTCCTCAGTTTGAGATCAATGAAACATAATGCCCAAATCCTTGCCAATATCTTTGTGACTGAATGAGCCATAGCTCATGTTTCGCACCTTTTGTGCAAACTTGAACAGTAACAGAGTCATTGTAAAACTTCAGAGAGGTTGAGGACAACAAAGCATCTGCCTTCAAACAGAAACTGGAGAGCGTTTAATGTTCTGCTACTGTCTTTGTTCATAACACAATGTTCATGTCACTCAACTTTAAATTTATGTCTTGGGTTCAAGTTACTGTAGGTCTATGTGCTAATAATGCAGATCACCACAGGAAAACAATTTCATTTCATCCCTCAATTATAAACATGATTGCATAAATGTGAATTATTTAGCATGCCTAGTTCTTTCATGAAACTGTAGATGGCACAGGCTGATGCGTCTTAACGTAACTGGTGATACTGACAGCGTTAAACAACTTGGCACAAGCTGATTGATTCATGTTGCATACGCAGCCAATGAGCTTGCTGCTTTACATTTGAATGGCTGGCTAGCATCCACGTGATCATTTTGCAGCGCGCTTTCAGAGTTCCTCTGAAACCCTCCACCTTCCCCAGCTCCACCTGTACAGATCTGCTACAGGTTATTTTAAATGCTATTTGTGCAGCAGCAGTATGTCTTAAATACTCATAGCATCGTATTGCCGTATGCATTGGCAGTAGCAAGTTCCTGTACTTGCTTGCAGCAGCAATAATCTACAACTACGGCAATAACCAGCAGCAGCAGTGTAGCGGATCTATTCCACCAAGACCAAATACATTAACATTGTCATATCCATTATCATGCTAAAATCTTCTGAAAGTTGTCATGATAGAAATGGTTTTGTAAAGTCAACCAATAAGATCTGACTTACTCCTGCTAGTTTCATGAACGAGAGAGTTACAAGGAATTTTCTGTAATCGAACAACTTAAATTTTGTTTTTAAAAGTTTGATCCAGACACCTTTAGATTTGATGTTCTGATCATATGTCTTTGTGTCATTTGTGCAGCGCTTGAATGCCAGCTGGTCCTCACTGTCAAAGAAGGAATGCTTGAAATATGGAGGGGAGCTTGTGGGCAAAGCCTGCGACTTTGTGCCCGACATCACCCTCATGTCCTTCATCCTGTTCTTTGGCACCTACACCTGCTCCATGTGTCTAAAGAAATTCAAGACCAGCCCGTTCTTTCCTACTACTGTAAGTAGAAACATTGTCCACCTGTGGCGTGTTTGTGATGGATTTGTCATTTGTGGCTGCAATCATACTGCATGTGTAGAGGCAATCAATATTTAGCCAAACCCTGTCTCTAATCCATATACTGTGGGCAGGTAGACAATTGTTTTGTCAATCCAGTCTATACTCCTAATCAATACTGCAGTTGTTAAGGCCAAAGACTACTGACGTCATACTCATTACTTTCAATAGTTCCTAAAAAAACATATTTTTCTATTTTCTTAGGTGAGAAAACTCATAAGTGACTTTGCCATTATCCTGGCCATTTTGATCTTCTGTGGTGTTGATGCTCTTGTTGGGGTCGATACACCAAAGCTCATAGTGCCAAGTGAATTTAAGGTAATCTTTCTGTCTGTATTGTATGTCTTTTTACTGTAAAGTGATGTTCACTCTGAGGTGCACTTCTAAAATTGCTCCAGCACAGATCTACAGTATACTGTACAAAAGTTTGGGGTCTGTAAGATTTTTTTGAAGTAAGTCTCTAATGCTTTGCAAGGATGCATTTATTTGATGAAATACTGTAAAAATTGTGAAATACTGTTACAATAGTTTAAAATAGCTGCTCTTTATTTTATTATATTTTGAAGTGTAATTTATTCCTGTGATGGCAAAGCTGAATTTTCAACAGCCATTTATTCCAGTCTTTAGTGTCACATGACCCTTCAGAAATCATTCTAATATGCTAATTTGGTGCTCAGGAAACATTTCTTCTTATTATTAATGTTGAAAACAATTGTGATTATTTTTTTTCAGGATTCTTCTGATTAAAATAATTTATGCATATAATAACATTATAAATGTCACTTAATCAATTTAATGCATCCTTGCTAAATAAAAGTATTCATTCCTTAAAAAAAAATCTTAGTAATTCCAATTCACATGACAAGAACCACATCCTAGAAATGTCAAATGAAAAACTGTTTCCAAACATACAGTATGGAAGCCCACAGAGGCCATGCATTAATTTATTTCTAACTTTATTGACATGACTTATCTTTACATAATGAGTTACATTACAGTGAGTTTTTCTGTGGTTATCTAAAAACAAGCAGTTTATTTACAATAAGTTTTATTCAGTGTATGAATAGAATAATGTGACAGATAGTCTAATCAAGAGATTAACTTGCATTAGATGTTATTTATTTGTACAGAATGTTTTGGCACAGTGAACACTGCATGGGTCAGTACATGGAGTGTTTCTACTCAGGTGGCCAGAGGGTCTGCTTAATAGAAATAGATTTTGCTCAGGAAAACAAATATCAGAGGGTACATTGGCTGGCATGCTCTGTTTGCTGCTTCTTAAGTACAGATTCACAGTATGAGTCAGTGCCAATCCACTCAGGACGTTACCATTCGTTTCCTGTAAACATTTGCCAAGTGCCCTGACCGCAAACTTCTGTGATCCTCAAACTGCACTTCCCTCGTATCCTCAGCCAACAAGCCCAAACCGTGGCTGGTTTGTGCCACCGTTCGGAGGGAACCCCTGGTGGGTGTATCTGGCAGCAGCTCTGCCTGCCCTGCTGGTCACCATCCTGCTCTTCATGGATCAGCAGATCACCGCTGTCATTGTCAATCGCAAGGAGCACAAGCTGAAGGTAGGCCTGCCGTGACTCTGCTGTGTGATTCACTCCTGAGCCAGATGGTTTGTCACGCTCACTTTGAGCCGCCCAGGACCACAGGAAACACTCACAGTGCCATTGGCTACTATATCGGGATATTTATAGACAGTCTCTTACAAATAGAGCTTTTTATCTTTTGTCTGGAGGATGTGAATCAGCACTTGGAGTCAAAAATAGCATTATTTAAACAGATGGTCTGATGCAAACCAAAGGGGAAAAAAGCTGCACATCAATATTGCAGGAATTGATATTTGTTGAATTATTGATATTAAATTGGAAACTAAAGGAAAAGCAGTTTGATTTTCTAATATACTGAGTTTGTAAGATGATAGCTAGACAGGTTTTATTGATAATCACGAAATCTACAGAAGGCTATATTATATTTAAATCATTTTAAATTCAAACTCAGTGCTTCACCAAGCAGTTTCACCCCAACGTCACACTTTTGGTCCAGATTGGAACAATGAGGAATTGTGAATCAGACAAAGGCAAAGCATTTATTCTCTTTTGGCCTGTAATGTGAGACTGGCCTCAAACATTGTGTTCTCTCACAATAATGCCTCCCCATGGAAGAACTCCTATTGTCATCTCTGTGAGAATTACACTGCTCTGGTGACATATTGTACTGTACTTTTGTGTGATGCAGAGTAGTTTTATTTGTTAGAATAAAGCACTTGATGGATTATTTAAAGGGACAGTTCACCTAAAAATGAAAATTCAGTCATTGTTAATGCAAAATAAAATGTTTTTGATACTTCCAGTAGCATTTTGTAAACAACCTCTTTTCTCTGTTGATCAGAAAGGTGCAGGCTATCATCTGGATCTCTTCTGGGTAGCTGTGCTGTTAGCAGTGTGCTCTTTCATGGGTCTGCCGTGGTATGTAGCTGCTACAGTTATTTCCATCGCCCACATTGACAGCTTGAAAATGGAGACAGAGACATCCGCTCCTGGCGAACAGCCTAAATTTTTGGGTGTCAGGTATGTTCTAATGCATTATAAAAGATGATTTTTTTTTTTGGTGATTCCTATGTATTTGTCCAGTGTCGTGGCATAAAACCGAAGTATCTGACTATGCCAGTAGAGCTTTTGAATGACTGGTTGATTACAGAGTTGGGCTCAGTGGGACGCCTGTTAAAATGCTGCATGTTGGACTGAACTCTAGGGGGGTTTATTGATGCAGCTGTAAGCTGAACAAACGTAAACAGGCCTTATTCTGCTGAAAACACACAGTGCCCGTATTTAGGTTGTATTTTTAATGCTTCTCTGGTTTGGTTAAGCAATCCAATATGATTTAATTCTACAAAGTATTTCAGATATTAATGATAATTGATATTATAATTAGAAATGATTAGTAGTCATTAAAGAGGTGGGGTTTAATGGTTAAAGATGCGAGCTGGTTACTGCAAGATTGCAGGTTCAAATCTATAAACTGTCACCTTTATGCCCCTGATCGGAACTACATTCCAAGTCACTCCAGGGGGAGTAACTTTGGATAAAAGCCTCTGCCAGTTGACTTCTCCCTTTAATTAAAACAATGATACACTAAATGTCTGTTGGTCTGTGAAGATTGTATAGCTATATGCTTTATTGCTGTGTGCACCTGTTAGTCATGGGTCCAACTGAAATAGCCAACCCTGATAATTAGAAGGGGGTGTCCACATACACTAACATTCAACAGTTTGGGGTCAGTAAGAATTTTTTGTTTTGTTTTGTTTTTCAAAGAAATTAATACATGTATTCAGCAAGGACACATAAGATTGATTAAAAGTGACTTTTATAATACAACGTTGCATTTTTTTTTGTTTCAAATAAATGCTGTTTGAACTTTCTAGCCATCAAAGACTCCTAAAGATGAAAAATGTATCACATAAGTGTTTCTTGTGAAGCAAATCAGCATATTAGAAGGGTCATGTGACACTGAAGACTGGAGTAATGGCTGCTGAAAAATCAGATTTACATCACAGGAATAAATTACATTTTAAAATGTATGAAAAAAACGTTATTTTATTTGTAATAATATTTCACAATATTATCATTTTTTTATCGTATTTGTTGTTAAAATAAATGCAGCCTTGGTGTTCATAAGAGACTTCTCTCCAAAGCATTGAAACATCTTACCAACCCCAACATTTTGAACAGTAGTGTACTTTTTCAAAAAAATGTTTTTGAATTTTTGTAATTGTCTCCTCTTCAGGGAACAGAGAGTCACTGGTGTCTTTGTCTTCCTCCTCACTGGTCTGTCTGTCTTCATGTCTCCTATCCTCAAGGTAGCGATACAATACATCCAGTAGTGTCAAACACATTGCTGCATGTGTGTGATTTTCTTTTTCTTTTCTAAATGAATAATTATTTTTCCATAGTTTATACCCATGCCAGTGTTGTATGGAGTCTTCCTCTACATGGGAGTGGCTTCACTCAACGGAGTTCAGGTGAGTTACCAACACAATTCTGTGCTATATAAAACTGAATTAAAAAAAAAGCCTTTTAAATTAAATTTTTGGGACCTAGAATTATATTTCAAATTACAATTTAAGAAAGTGGAATTAAATTCATATATATAATCAAATTGGGGTATTTACAAAACCATTTGATTTATTTTAATAATCACCATCTGAAATCCTTTGACAGTAACTTAGCTAGAAAAAGTATGTTTTTCTTTTTAAATATTGCTCTTTGGTTCTCAGTTTATGGACCGGCTCAAACTGCTCCTCATGCCTGCCAAACACCAACCAGACCTGATCTACTTGAGGCATGTGCCACTCAGGAAGGTCCATTTATTTACTTTCGTCCAGCTGCTTTGCTTGGCACTCCTCTGGATTCTCAAGTCCACTGTGGCTGCCATCGTCTTTCCTGTTATGGTTAGTCATCTCTTTCACCTGTTCTTGATTTAATACTGAACATTAATCCTGGAAGCGGCTGTGACTGCAAAACTGAGAGCTTCAAGGCTAAATAGTACACAACCAGTCAAAAGGTTGGAATACTTAAGATTTTTTTTTTAAAAGGAAGTTTCTTTTGCTCACCAAAGCTGCTTTTCAACCGAAATTACATGGAACAGTTTGTCCCAGGAAATTTTTTCTCCCAGACCTGTTGCTATCTGCGTTTCCATCGTGGGCTAAAGTACAGTGAAGAATAGGCAAATAGTCTGGTGACGTAGGTCTGTACGTTTCTCAATACCAAGTATATAAACAAATGTCGGACTTGCATCCTCAGTACAGACATCTCACATCTCCGAAATCAGCGAAGCACATTTTCAAATAGGTGCTGTCTTTATAAATAAAATGCAGATTTGAGTTTTAAACTACCTGGTGAGCAGGGACTTTCCGAGGGGCAAATTTTTACCTGGAACTTTATTTAGATCCTGGTTCCTGCGGTGGAAACACACCGAGTACCCGAAGTCCCTAGTTCCTGGGGAAAGTTCCTGTGGTGGAAACGGGGCTCAAGACTGCATAAGAGACTTCTTTCAGAAGCATTTAAAAAATTGGAATTATTCAAAACTGTTGACTGGTATAGTACTTGTGCCACTTAATGCATCCCACTAGATAAGGGACAAAATACATGTCACACTAGAATGTTGGTAATGTTGAGATGTTTGTCAGTCGGCAATAATACAAACAGACACTCAAGTGCCATATTTTTGCAAAATGCATCTGTAGTATATCCTCTAACTGAAAGAGCACTATTTGCTATTCTCATTGGTCAGATCTTGGCTCTGGTTGCTGTGAGGAAGGCATTGGACTATGTCTTTTCCCAGCATGACCTCAGTTTCCTGGATGATGTCATACCCGAGAAGGATAAGAAGAAGAAGGAAGATGAGAAGAAAAAGAAAAAGAAGAAACAAGGGAGCATAGACAGTGACATGGAAGATGTGAGTGTCCTGTATTAGTATTAAGAACACTTAGGGCTTTGGAAACAAGTTCACTTAGTTGCCCTTTAATAATGTCTTAAAACCTGTGTATGATACACATTATGTTCTGATGATTTATTGAAAGACTATTTATTTCTCTTTTTACTTTTTCTTGAAACTTTTCCAATGACAAAGCAAAAAGATTAGAAAAAAAACATCCTCAGTCACACTCTAAAGATACTTGGTTGTCATGATTGTATAAATATTCTGTAACCTTTTTTTGTTTAGTTTAATAGTATTACAATTTGGGTGGCTGTGAAAAAGGAAGTGTGAACTACTCTGGTGTATGTAGGTTCAGCTCCTAAAGCACTCTTTGACCGTTTCTCCCTGTGCAGTCTGACTATCCTTACAATGAGAATGTCCCCAGCATTAAAATCCCAATGGACATGATGGAGCAGGAGCCTTTTTTAGGAGATAAGGCCTCTGACAGTGAGTAGACTGGACCTGGGGCCTCACCTCAATTTGTACCTCTTGAATGATTCAGCATGAGCATTTTGCTTTCTCTTCCTTTCATATGCGGTGCATTCTACCACTTTCTCCTCTGTCACATAATGCCTGTGGAGTTTGTCAGTCCTTTATGGCAACTGATGGCTTCATTACCTCTTCACGGCCTGTCGTAACCATTTTGCTTTACTTTTGCAATTTTAGTTCACTGTTACTCTCAACTTGAAGTAATAGTTCACCCAAAAATGAAACTTTCCTGAGAATTTACTCCCCCTCAGACCATCCAAGATGAGTTTGTTTCTTCATCAGAACAGATTTGCAGAAAATGTAGCATTACATCACTTGCTCACCAATGGATCCTCTGCAGTGAATTGGTGCCGTCAGAATGAGAGTCCAAACAGCTGATAAAAACATTGCAATAATCCAGAAGTAGTCCACTCCATCAATTAATGTCTTGTGAAGAGAAAGGCTGCATGTTTGATCTTGAAGATATTTTGACTTTAATTTGAGTCCATAACCCATATGCTTCACCCAGTGAAAATGTCCATCCCCTGTTGTCCTCTAATCTCAAGATACAACTGTTTTTATTTGTAAATGGTGCTTGATCTGTGCATATTTCTCTCCTTATTCAGATGAGTTGACTTTTTCACTGGATAAAGCAATATCATGGATAGAGGACTTGTATTTTATCTAAAAGCCATGGTTGAAGTAAAAAAAAAAAACTTCTCAAAAATGGATGTTTATTATAATCATGCAGCTTTTCATTTCCCAAGACATTAATTAATTACTTGTGGAATATTGTGATGTTTTTATCAGCGGTCTCTCATTTTGACGGCACCCATTCACTGCAGAAGGATCCATTGGTAAGCAAGTGATATACTGCTAAATTTTTCCTAATCTGTTTTGATGAAGTATTGAACTAAATACATCTTGGATGGGTTGAGGGGGAGTAAATTTTAAGCAATTTTTCATTTTTGCATTACCTATTTAACCATCTTTTGTGTCATGCTAACATTGATTCAGGGATGATAATTGAGAATAGTACAGAAAATATAACTTTTTTTTAGTAATTTTTGTGTATAATAAACTGTAACAAAGTCTCTGTTTTCTTTTCTACTAAAACTTTTAACATCTTAATTTGTAGTTGTATTAGGATGTAATTATCTAATGAAAATGCTAATTAAAAATAATCCCATGGAATCCCAGCATATACTCGATATGAAATCAATGGAGATCTTTAGTCTTCAGTGATTCTGTTGGCTTTTTTGCATGTGTCTGCTGTATAAAGTGTGCTGGTGCTGTTGATCCTGTATGATGAAACTGCATGAAGGTGGTATTGTATATAGTGCTTGTGTTCAGCAGAACGTCTCTGTTACGTACGTAACCCTTGTTCCCTGATGGAGGAAACGGAGACGTTATGTCGATGACGACATTAGGGGATTCACTTGGGAGCCCCAATCACCTCTGACTTTAAGAGAAAACGACAATGAATATTGGCTAGTGGATTTTGCATACCTGAGCGGTATAAATAGGCAACAGGTGCATCCACTCTTCAGGTTTTACGCTGTGGAGCCGAGAACTTGTCCCTGGCCGCCAGCGATGGTTCAAGCTTGTGGCATGGGGACATAACATCTCCGTTCCCTCCATCGGGGAACAAGGGTTACGTATGTAACCGAGACGTTCCCTATCTGTTGGTCACTTCGAGTTACGTCGATGACGACATTAGGGGTCTAAACCGCCACAACCTGAAACCCGTCACAACCCTATGGCATTGCAAATGTTGACAAGCAGCCGTGTGACAGACAAATGCCATGCGAAGGTCGTAAACTTCCCACCTCCCCAGTGCAAATTCACTGGCCTTGGTACCCGTAGGGACTAGAGGGGAGTATAACGCTGCTGGTGATAGCCAAGCCGTTGTTCCTTTCCCCACAGAAATTTGTTAACAGAAGGGATTTCGACCTTCAGTGAAAGATTGCTTTAAGTCTCCTATTTATTGTTACAGCTTGGCAGTAATAATGGGGAGGCGAATCTTCCAGAGAAGGACGCTACGGAGGCCACATCCTACCCGTAGGGAAGTATCATGTGGAAACACAATATGGACTGACCCAGGCCTACATATGGAATGGGTCTCTGAGGCAGGTCCTACCTGAGAGTAGGGATGGAACGACTGCGAGCAGAGACTGACAGAATGACCTGTCAAAGGGAAGACACAGGTTCACCGAGAGGGGAACCTTAACCTAGAAGAATACACATATGGGATTGCCTGCAGGGAATCAAGCCATATGGACACTGAGCCCAGTACAGGGGTTGACTGGAGACCCGGGCAAGCTAACACCAATACTGGGCCTGGCATCAGACTGCTCTGCCCAACACACGGGAAGAAACTGGCTCAACGCGGAGACTGTAAAATCTTGCGAAGGTGTTCGGTGTCGCCCAGCCCGCATCTCTACAAATATCTGCCAGAGAGGTGCCGTGCACCAATGCATAGGAGGAGGCAACACTCCGTGTGGAGTGAGGCCTCACCCCAGGGGGCATGGCTCGCCTTGGGATTGGTACACCAAGGCGATGGTATCCACTATCCAATGGGCCAAACTCTGCTTGGAGACAGCCTTCCCTTTCTGCTGACCTCCATAGCAGACAAAGAGCTGCTCAGAGCTTCTGAAGCTCTGGGTGTGGTCCACGTATATGTGCAGTGCTCTTATGGGACACAGCAACACCAAGGCTGGATCTGCCTCCTCTGAGGGCAGTGCTTGCAGGTTCACCACCTGATCACGAAAGGGCGTGGTGGGAATCTTGGGCATGTGTCCAGGCCGGGGTCTCAGGACAACGTGAGAGTAGGCCGGCCTGAACACAAGGCACTCTTTGCTCACCAAAAATGATCGGAGGTCCCCGACCCTCTTGATGGAAGTGAACGCGGTCAAGAGCGCTGTCTTAGCAGACAGGAACTTCAGGTCGACTGAATCCAGTGGCTCAAAGAGACCACTCTGAAGTCCAGCCAGGACGATAGAGATCCCAGGAGGGCACCACAGAACTCCCTAAGTTTCCGGGGGGACTGGCTAGAGATGCGTGGGGAGGCATTGCGTCCCCCAACCGCAGTCTCTTGGCTGCTGGCAAGAAGGGTTGTGGGGGAGAGTGAGGAGGCAGAGTGTTGCACACTGTCAGCCCGCGAACCTGAGAACCCAGAGGAAAAGGAAATTGCTATTTCTTTGACAATGTGGGAGCAGAAACAAACAAAACAGAAGATTCTCCGCCTGGCCCTCCTCCGGGGGAAAGAGTGATGCTGTCCTCGCAGTCTCCTGCAAAAAGAGCAGATTCCCACATCTCCGGGTTGCCCGTGTCTGGGCCGCTTCGTCATCTTCATAGGCGACTTAGGGGCCAGCTGGGATGCTCCTGCGAGAGGCTCGAATCGAGGTTTCGATTCAGCGCGGGGCGGGGCGGAGCAGCTCTGGAGGATGCAGGAGGGCGCCCACGGTGACGAGCAGACTGAGGCCTGGCCTGCGGGGCAGCGGTGGCTGGTGGTGCATCATGCCGGGGGAACATGTGCTGGATCGCCTCTGTCTGCTTCTGCACTGCCGAGAACTCCTCTTGGACCACCAGAGTGGACATCACCTTCCCGAGGGATCGCGCCGTGACTTTCGTCAGCTCCTCATGCACCTCCGGGAAGAAAGGAACCGGAGCAGATCGTGGTTGTGAGCTGCGTCCAGCTCCAAGAAACCAATCATCCAGCTGTGAGGGCTCGGGCAGCGAAGTCATGCTCATACGCCCACAACAGGCGCATGAGTCATCCATGAACGCAGCTTCAGCGTGTTTGATGTCCAGACACTGAAGACAATGATCGTGTCCGTCAACAGAAGACAGGTAACGACCGCAACCAAGAGGACACGGATGGAACGGCATCTTTAAAAAGACGTGAGCCGTCCATGATTTGCTCTTTAGGAAATTTGCTCTTTCAGTTGAAGTGATCAGGGGAATCACTGCTGACAGGGACACCGCTGTTCACACCGTACCGCCAACTGGAACAGTTTTCCTCAGAGATGAAAGGACTTTGTGGAGATCAGCACTCTTCATTCCACTCGGCTCCGAAGCAAAAATCTGAAGAGTGGATGCACCTGTTGCCTATTTATACCCGTATGCACGGGGGGTGGCTCAGGTATGCAAAATCCACTAGCCAATATTCATTGGCCTTTTCTTTTAAAGTCAGAGGTGATTGGGGCTCCCAAGTGAATCCCCTAATGTCGTCATCGACATAACTCGAAGTGACCGACAGATAGGGAATGTGAAGCCATGCTTGTGTTAATAATGGACCATGTGTCCCTCTTGCAGGAGAAAAGTCCCCTTCATTCCTTGACCGATATACATAGTGCTGAAAAGCGGCACTACTTTCAGACCAGCCCAATGTCGAGGTATGCATCTCAAGCTGCTGTGTGTTAGTAATATGAATTTATAGTAAGGATAGATTAACACATAGAACATCAAGAAAGTGTGAAGAACACTGAATTAAAATGATTGGATCTGTGTTCAGATTTGCATACTTCATAAAAAAATGGTGTGCATTACTGTAATTCAATAAGATCAGGATGTAGGCACTGAAAGCCTCTTTCATTTCTAAAACATCACAATTTGTCAAGGCTTTGTTACATAATGTCCTTACTTTTGTTAAATAATTCTTTGAACCATAAGTTAAATAGTTTCAAAGAAATTCTAGGTAGTTACTGGGAAATAAATTGAATACCTATTCCGAAGTTGACTGATGGAATCTGTCTTTTTTTTCAGTTCAGAGAGACTGCCATTAAATGTGCCTCAGATCAAAATAGATATGGACCCAGATGACAACAATGGCCATTACTGGAGGAGTCGAGGGTCTGAGACGTCCATATAACTCCTCCAATCTGCTACATAGATTTTATTAGCTCTTCCAATTTGCAGAAAGCCATTTTCCAAGGGATGTTTTATAAAGACTGTTCCCCATCACAGATCTCACAGATCCTTTCTGTGAAGACTAAAGAACGGCTTGAGGAATGCTTGTCTTCCACTCACTTAATCACTACGGTTTGCAAGTTGTAATCCCTAAATATTATGCAATTCACTTCATTGTTTGATTTATTTGCTGAGCTGTAGAGAAATGCTGTAATTGTTTTACACGATTCCACAACTACTCTCTCCATTACTCATCCAATACAATATGAATCTTTCTACCAAATTCACTTAACATGACACTATTTTCCTTTTCCTTTCATTTTTTGCTGCTCTACCTTTGTTTTACATGCTAGGCATTATGTAAAAAAAAACAACTTTTTTCCATTTTTTATTTGCACAGCATGAGATTTTAATGTTGATTTTTTTTATTGTACATCTTGAGCAAACTTTTCAACAAATGACTTCTATTATGATGTAAGAGAACAACTGTGACAATATATTATAATATTTAACTGTTGATTAACTTTTTAATGATGGTTAATGTTATTGATTGGCATTGAGCCTGCTATTTTTCATATTGTTTCCTATAATATAATGTGGTATTAAACTTAATGTTTCCTTTAACAATATTTATGCCTAATTATCCAGATACATTCTGATTAGCTTGATTAATTAAGTAAGCCTAATAATTCATTTAGCATTTTAATTTGTGTTAGGCATTTGCTTCGTCACCTGGTTATGGAAACCCTAAAAAGTCTACATGTGTAAACCTACATGTACTCCAGGGTCTGTTGTCCTGCAAATGATTTACCTAAGTGGCTTAAACCTGAATTGCAATAATACATGAAATTCCTTTAGTTTTAAGATTGTCTCATGTAATTCAGATCACTTTTTTTTATTATTTGTGCTTTATTTACTTGATGTCTAGTCACTGAATGTCATATTGCAACTTGTGTCTTGTAAAAATGAGTCAGAAAATGTCAACGATATGGTACATGCATTTGAATGAAGATGACATTATTGCATACAGTGCATGTCCTAAACATGTTCTCTTTGATCCTTGAAGAACTCAATATCTTTTGTCGAATCCTGCTAATTTGTCATTATTATTCCTATGTCTTTCTATCAAAAAACAAACAAAAAAATCAATAGATCTATACAGGTAGCATCTATACTGTATTTTCAAAATCAACTTCTTTTAACCTTGTAAGTATAAGGTTTTTTTAACTTATTTTTGGGAGTACCTAAAGATGAAATATATTGTGAAAGCATGTCTGGGGAAATTCTTGAACATTTAAACAATGCTAAATATTAATTGTAGAGTGTGTAACAAAGATACATTTTTAATCATGTTTTGCGACTTTTTAGAACAAAACAGCTGAAATGATTTTAGAATTTATATTTTTCAAAGGAAATGAATATTAAAAATGAACAGAAGTTATTAAATGGTCTCCTCATTTCTTTTCATGCATTTTTTAATCCTTTTGTTTCCCTCTTATATTATATATAATATATAATTTATATAATATATTAAAATATAGATATAATTTATCTGATATGCAGGGTAAGTAACCCTAACAAAATCATTTTGCTGCATTAAAAGTATTTGCGTATGTGAACAACTCTATTGCAAACAATATTTCTAAACTAGACTCCACTACAGCCTTATATATAGAGCCCTATGCTTTTGCATCAGTATCCAATAAAAGGAAATCTAGTTTTATCATATATGTTTGGGGACATTTTTAAGACATTAATATCAATTTTAATAATTACATGAACTTGCACTGCTACAGTTGTTCTGACTTAGTTTTTTTTTTTTTTTAACTGAAGATGACACAATGTCACCATCTAGTGTTGACATTTAACACTGCAACAAGTCCTGTGACATAGACTTCAATATCTACAATAATTTAGTAAATGTAGAATTTCAGAAAAGGGCTTTCTTTTTGGGACATTGTATGCAAAAAAAGTGCCAGATAGTATTTGATTGTTCTAGACTAGAGAGGAAAGCTACACTTTTCCAGCTAGGAAGAGGATGGAAGATGTTAGTGAGAAGAGAAAATAAGAGAAGAGAAATAAGGACTTTGAAATACATGTTTGATGTCAGTTATTCAAATAATACAGTTTAAAGTTGTGTGTAGCCACAAGAAAATCTTTCCATTAAAGCTCATTTTAACTAAAATCACTTTCCAAGCCTTTCAAAAGCATTAGCATTAAGTAGGCTACATCACAACGTGACACATTAAAACCTTACTTGCAATGTAAAGGTTTAATAAAAATCATATAAAAACCATAGCTTACAGCCAGTAAACTCCAATGCTAAATCATATCACCTTTTTTTTTTTTGGTTCTTTTCATGCAAAACTAACATAGTCCATTTAGATGTATTTATGAGTCTTGGTGGTTTTGTCCAGCTGAAGGCTTTCAGGAGAAATTCAGCACATCTTCTTGGTCTTTCATCATTCTTTTGTGCTGCATTAGACGTGATCCAGACATCTGCAGCAGATAGACACAAGTCCCTGGCTCTATAGACCATCTGTTCTGTTCAGATCAATACATCTAGCCACCTTAGTACAGGAAGAACATGTTTAGGACCTAAAAACATCATCTATTCTAGATAAATCATGTAGTTCACACTCCTTACCCAGAGTCCCCCGTCCACAGTGCATCACCATCAGAAACATTTTATGCATGAACTCAATATGAAAACGATTTTAATTGACTCCAAAAGACGCGACAGCACCTCTAAACCACCGGACTGCAGATAAACAGCTGTGAAAAGAGTTGAAGATGCTTTTTACAGCAGTTTAAATTGGGAACAGGAATCTACGGAAGGTGAAGTCTACTTCTGTGCTGGTGGAGCAGCTCGATAAGGAAAAGTTCCTGGTCCAAAAGTTGGCAATGAGAGATAGAGAGATGTCATTGCTTCTCTCTCAAGCTCAGTGTGCCCAGCTAACAGGAAACATTCCCAGAACTTTTGGGAAGGTTATGAACAAACATCCAGTAAACTTTCAGTAACCTTAATAGAATAATCATTAATAGTTATTTGGTATTTAATAATGTTCTCAAACCATCAGCACAAAACATTATGTGTTGTTTATGGAACTTTTTTCTTGAAACATTTTCAATATTACGTTTTAGTTTTTAAACGTTAGGCTTCAGCTTGTATCAAAATATCTTTAGTACATTCCCGAAACCAAGAAAGAAAAAAAAGTTTCTAAAACATTTAAAAACTTGGACATATTTCTTTGTTAAATGTGGATTTTAAAATTTTATCTAAGATCCTTGCCCTTCTTCTTTAGCAAGTGTTGCCTGCTGTTATTTCCTCTGACTAGAGAGGTTTCATGACTGGTAGACACTCTTTTTATAATACAAGAAGACTTTTTTAATACTATCGTTTCTTCAAGTTCTGACATTACCGAGGTTATATTGTCCCTCGATGCTGAGAAGGCATTCGACAGAGTGGGGGAAAACGCCCCCTACTGTTTTCCCCAAAATAACCACAAGAAAAAGTCAAGATTAATTTTTATTGTAACTATGGACTACGTTGACAAGAGTGATGTGTAGTTTTCATCATGAAACTTACACTGGTGATGTACCGGAGAGAAAACGTATTTCACAGTAAATGATCTAATTTTCAGCAGTAAGAAAAAAAGTGTTTTGTAGAACATCACTTATATATGATACGAGAACAGTAGGGCCTGTAGATAGGGAGTACATGTTATTTAAGAAAAATATAATTATATTTTCAGAATGACAATTTTTTTCTCAAACATAGTGTGTGAGGTAAAACGCACCACCGCCAGGTGGGGTAAAACGCCCCCAGGGGGCAATGGGCAATTACTGTAGTTATTCTGTTCTGAACAACAAATCCTTTGTTTTTCCATCAAATGTATTCTAACTAGTTGGTTGAATAAAAATATTTGGACTTTATAGGTATTTAAAAATTACCTCAAGTTAGCATCATGTAGCTAGTTAGCTAGCCAGTTATCAATATTTTTTCAAATAGACTATTATAATTTTGTAATTCATAATTATTGATTATATTCTTCTTTTTTAAAAATTTCAAGCTAAAACTGCCTGTACTCTGATTTCGCTGTAAATGTTTAAAACAAATTGCTTTGTCAGACTGGTGGACATTTTACCCAACCCATGGGAGCGTTTTGCCCCATAGGTGGGGTAAAATGCCCCCTTGGCACAAATTTAATTTTTGTTAAAAATCTAATAACATGAAAACTCTGGACATTTTTAATACTTGGTTTATAATTAATGCCATTGTCACTAAAACTATGATAACTTTTCTGAACACATTTAACTTTTGTTTCACTGAAAAAAAAAAAAAAAAAAAAAAAAAAAAAATCACACAATCCTTAAGGGGGGCGTTTCCCCCCACTCTACCCTACTTGTTTTTCATTTTAAAGAAATTTGGTTTCAGCTCAGATTTTATTGCATGGATTTGATTATTATTCTCCTCCCCTGTTGCATCAGTGCACCAGTGCAACACATTTTAAAACCTTTGCCCTTTGCCAAGGCACACCCTTTCGCCTCTATTCTTTGCATTGGTGCCATTGGCCGTTGGCCAAGTGAGGAAAAGTTTGTGGGCATTACTCGGTTTGGAACCTCTTATAAACTGTTCCTTTATGCAGATGACCTTATTTTATAAATAACTAACCCCACTTCATCATTACCGCCAGTCCTCCAAATGTTTGATTTGTTTGGCAAATTTTCTGGTTACAAATTGAATCTTCAAATGAGTGAACTGTTCCCAATCAGTCTAGCAACTGAGACAGATATTTCTCAATATCCTTTTCTCTTTAAGTGGGCTCAGAAAGGATTCAGATATTTAGGTGTGTATCAGTCATAGTTATTTTCAGAAAAAAATGTAATTCTCTGCTAAATGCTTACTGTATAACAAAGATATACAGAGATGGTCCTCTCTTCCAATATCCCTAATTGGCTGTATCTCTTCCAGCATACCCATTTATATTAACAAGTATTTTTTTTGTCTTTTGTCTTTTAATCAGACTAACTCTTTTTTTGTGGGGTGGCAAATATGCATGGATAAGGAGAAAGGTTCTCGAAGTTCCAAAATCGAAAGGGGGCCTTGCCATACCAAATTTTCAACATTATTACTGTGCCTTTTGTATTGGACTAACCCTTCAAGAGTTCCTGAATATCATATCTGTGTCCAAACAGAATTGTCATCCTCAAAATATTCCCTTCATTCAATGATTTGCTTTCAGCTTCCTATAAACAGTAAAAATGTCTCATACAGTTTACTGGTGACCAATAGTCTTAAAATATGGCTTCATTTTAGGAAACATTTGGGGTTAATCAGTCCATCAACTCTTGCATCTATAGTAAACAATTTATCTTTTCTACCATCATGTTCTGATCCAGTTTTGCGTGACTGGTCTTCTAGGGGTCTTAGTACCATCAAGGAGTTTTGTGATAAAGGTATATATATTCAGAAAAGTCAAATAATCTTCCTAAAACCCATCTTTTTTCGCTTCTTTCAGATCAGACATTTTGTACAAAGTCAGTTTGCTCAGTTTCCTAATCTTCCTCCTGATTCAAAAATGGACACCGTTCTTTCTCTTAGTCCAGATAGAAGAGGGCTAATCTGTGTCATTTAAGAATCAGATTCTTTAAATTCTGACCCCTCAGAATCATACAATACCTGGGAACAAGAGCTGGAGATCACTATAAGCGAAATAGAGAGGGATTATATACTTGAAAATATACCCAGACAGAAGTAACACCTGCAATAGGTGCTAACAATCTCCAGCAAATCATATTCACATGATTTGGTCTTGTCCAAGACTGATAGAGTTTTGGTCTAAAATATTTGATACTTTTGAAAAAAAAAAAAAACCTTTAACATAGCAGCCACTCCAAGCCCTTTTACAGCTCTGATTGGAACTCCTTTTAGGCCAAATTTGCCTTCAAAAACACAAGACGCTGTTGCTTTCACCACTCTGTTGGCTAGGAGGCTTATTCACCTGGAAACATGCGTCTCCTCCTTCATATGATATATGGATAAAAGAAATTCTTTTGTGTTTAAAGCTCAGAGAATGTTGTTTTTAATTAAAAGGGTCTTTAAAAATCTTTTATGAAACATGGTAACCTTTGTTAAATTATATTGATACTGTCACCTGAAGATGCAGAAGAGGATTAACAATTTTTATTTATTTGTTTATTTTACTTATTTTCTTCTGTTCTTTTTTGTACATTTATTGTATCATTTAATAATTACACTTACAGTATTATTGTTACTTGTACTTGTTTGGGATGTTAGGGGTGGAGGAGATGGGGGATTGGGGGGGCGGGGGCGTGAAAAGCAGAACTGTGGATTACTAATTTTATGTATATATAAGATGTTGTATCTGCACAAAATGTCAACAAATATATTTTGAGAGAAAAAAAAAACTGGACATTTTGAGCATTCAGAAAACATTCAGAAATATTTGTTTTGTACCTCAATGGTAACATTAGCAAAACATCTTTAGAGCATATGTTTGTTTACTGCGTGGGTTCATCGACAAATGGCTCCATATTGCTCTAAGACCTCATGTGACCAAAACAAACCATAAGCATTTTGTTTAAGAATCCTGTTGAGGAAAACAAATGAAGGCGATGGTGTGAGTGAAATGCAATATTCAAGTCCTCCATAAACACAAAGTTTGAATGGCGCATTGAGAAGAACATGGATTTGAACTGTTGAATAAGTTGTGTGGTTAATCAGTGTGCATTGTTTTGTATTTAAAAAAAAGATGCATTTTACCTTTATTGTCCCTCATGTGAATGTCATGCTAATGGTGCTTTGTGTTTTTCTTCCTGCCACAGGGTGCTTTATATTTTTCTGATTGCCTATAAGTCTCGGATTGGCTAATCGGGAGCACTGGGAGGATTCCTGGTGGGCCGGTCTGTTGTCATGATACTGGGGTTGAAATATGCTTTTCCTAGGCTGCCTGCACTCACAGCAGCCCAACTCTTTTTATTTATAATTTTCTTGCAGCCCCACTCGCAGAGTGCAGCCTGCAGGTTAAAGGGATAGTTCACCAAAAATGAAAATTCTGTCATTAATTACTCACCCTCATGTCATTCCAAACCCGTAAGACCTTCGTTCATCTTCGGAACACAAATTAAGATATTTTTGATGGAATCTGAGAGCTCTCTGACCCTCCCATAGACAACAAGGATACTACCACGATCAACGCACAGAAACGTAGCAAGGACATCGGTAAAATAGTGGGCCGGTCTAAGGCATGAAGCTCCAGGGCTGAAAATGAGTCCCACTCCAGCCCTGTTGCCAATAAAATGCATAAAGAAGAATCTAAAACCCGTCTACACAATGAGATTTTAATTTAAGTCGCATATCTTATTTGAAACCTGACAAGCAATTAAATTATTCAATAACTTACATTCTATTCACAAGTAATATTTTTCTAGCAAAAAATGTATTGAAATCTAAGTACGAAAATGAATTTCTTGTCAGTCCATTTGCTAAAAAGTCATCTGTAAAAGTACATGAAAACAAATGTAAATTTGAAGAGTTTTCCAGTGTGATGAAACGGCATAGCAACAACAGAAATCATCTTATCGTGGACGTTGTTATGTTCCCAGTAAAGGTTATTCATACAGGAGCCTAATACATTCACACTGCAAATGCCACAAGCCTCAAGAGCTCAAAGAGCAAAGTGATCAGATGACAACAAACAAAACTCTTTGAAGCAAGTGGAAAGTTTATTTAAACCATCTCAGATAGCGAGGGATGACATTTTCTATTAGAGAGAGAATTTAGAAGATCTTGTCATTCAGTATAATTGCTGACGCTCAAAAGAATCTCCGAAGAGTGAGTCTTTAAACAGTGTCATCGTTATATTTAATAGCATCCTCTGTCTGAAAAAGAAAATTAACATTAATGTTAGGTTTGCTGACAAGTCCAATCATTAAAAAAAAAAAAAAAAAAAAAAAAATCTGTTTCCCTTTTTGTTTTCCAGGAAAAAGCCTTGGTAAAACAAGACAAATTTACTTCAAAAAGTTATTACTGTCAGCCGATATAAATAATTGTAATTAATCATGATTAATTGTAATTATTTATATACAATTCCCTTTTAAGCAAATTTGCTACACTTTAGTGTCACGTGATCCTTCAGAAATCATTATAATATGCTGATTTGCTGTTCAAGAAACATTTATTATTATTATTATTATTATCATTATTATCAATATTTAAAACAGTTGAGTACATTGTTTTTCAGGATTCTTTGATGAATAGAAAGATCCATATATCAGCATTTTTCTGAAATAAAACACTTTTGTAACATTATACACTATACCATTCAAATGCTTAAAGTCAGTGTGTATATATATATATATATATATATATATATATAAATAATTTATTATAAATTATAGAAATTAATAATTTTAGCAAGGATGCTTTAAATTGATCAAAAGTGACGATAAAGACATTTATGATGTTACAAAAGATTTCTATTTCAGATAAATACTGTTCTTCTGAACTTTCTATTCATCAAAGAAACCTGAAAAAAAAATCTACTCAGATGTTTTCAACATAATAATAATAATAATAATAATAATAGTAATAATAACGTTTTTTGAGCAGCAAATAAGAATATTAGAATGATTTCTGAAGGATCATGTGACTGGAGTAATGATGCTAAAAATTCAGCTTTGAAATCACAGGAATAAATTACATTTTAAAATAATACTCAAACAGAAAACAGTTATTTTATATAAAAAGATTTGACTGTTTTTGCTGTACGTTGGATCAAATAATTGCAGGCTTGATGAGCAGAAGAGAATTCTTTAAAAAACATTTCAAATCTTACTGTTCAAAAACTTTTGACTGGTAGTGTATATTTACATTTATATTTTATTTAGTAGTGTATGTGTGTGTGTGTAATCGAACTTTTATTTCATTTTCTATAGCTGAAACTTTTCAAAGTGCAGTGGTTATTCAGTGTGCTCACCAGCTTTTGACATAGTTGTGCCGGGGAACGCTGGGAACAGCAGGATGTGGCCAAGTCCACCCAAGCTTGTGTTCGCGTCTCACCTCCCTCCCCCTGCACCTCCTTCTGAATCCTGCAGAAAATAAAGCATTGATGATGAGTCCGAGCTGCAACCAGCTCCATCCTTTCAAATCCCCTGATGTTAAATAACATCTACTGACGATGTTCTTTTCTAGCCCAACCATAACTTACAGTGTCTTGAACGAAGCCAGGTCCAGTCTGAAGTACCGCGAACAATTGTCATCCAACTTGGACAGAAGTGCCGTAGTCTTTTTCAGTTTACTCTCCTGTTTGATAAAAGTTGAGAGAGAGAGAGAGAGAGAAGAGAGAGAGAAAAATGAAAGAACAGTTTGACCAGTAATCCAGCCCTTAAAATCAAAAATGACTATGTATTTTCCTTGTCAATGTTCAAAGTCAAGCAGCGGGAGAGAAGATGAGAGAGTACCGTTTCGTTGTTATGACAGTTCGGGCTTGGTTAGCACCCAGCGAGTACAAAGAGCACCCTGTCGCTCTAAATTAATTGAAATCTCGCAACCCTCTCTCAGTTGGCGAGTGAGCGCGTTTGTGCATGCTAATGATGTACATTCATTCTCTGGGTACAGATGCAGTTTAGACCCTTCAATTAGATGCTCTCACCAGCAACTCTTCGAACTTCGTCATTTACTCTATGTGGAAAAACAGCAAGCGAGCAAATAATTGGAGGATCTGCAAGGGAATACTGAAAGGCTAAATTAACCAAGCGGTGACATGCTTTAGATCAGGTTACCTGTGAGATTTTTATATCATCTTCAAGCCTTAAAAGCAGTTCTCCTGCAGCTCCGGTTACAGCATTAAAATAGGATTTCATCAAGGTTGTTTTTCTCAAGCATCCTTATGCAATGCCGTCTTACCTCAACTCAATGCGATTTAATCTTGTATTATTGCCAGAAGAACTTTGAAAACCATCAGCATAACGTCTCAGCTCTGATGAGAGCTTCAAACAATACAATCCCAATCTCAAAACCGAGATGAGGCTTCACAGAAAAATGAAGTCACTCAAGAGAGGCATTGTGCTGCAAATCATCTAGACATGCATCAAAAAGATCGAAGCCTCTCACAATAGCCGTCTACCCGGGTTTTGAGCTGTCTTGCAGTCAAATAAGCACAAAAAACCCTTGAAATCTGAAGAATGGCTTGGTTGTGTAAGTCAAAGAACCGAAAATCTGCTGCTAAGCACAGAACATGTGTTTTCAAATCAGCTTGTAATGAAACAAAGATCTCCTGTAGTGAACCAGAGACTGGGAGATCACGTCAGTCTCAGGGGGAATAGCGTCATCTCACCTTCTCTGTTAAACACGCTGCGACATCAGCAGATGAGCAGCAGGCCATTACTGTGTTCTTGATTCGATCGAGAACGGTCGTCAGCACAGGAAGAGAAATGGAGGCATGATTCACTCCAATTAGAAACAAGTATCTGGAAACACACAGACACATACATAAACATGCTTTTGATCACATTCATTGACTTTGGGATACGTGCTATTTTGTGATTCCCCTACTGTGCCATACATCATGAGTTTATTTATATTTTGTGGCCACTATAAATGCATATTCTGAGGGCAGGCCACAAGCAGAAATGTTCAGTCGACCAGCAGGAGGCTGCAAGACCTCAATGTGTTTTGAAAACATTCTCCATAGGAGGTTCTGGTCTCTTCACCCTAGATTTCTGCTGTAATACTAAGGGTTTTCAAACTTGGGTCCATAAGAAGGTTTTGTCCAATTTATATCTCTATATATTTATTTACATCTGTAAATCAATATTTATTGTGAACAACACTGAATTTCAAATATGAATTGAATTGGAAATGTTTCTCTTTAGGTTTACATTTAACATCCAATAGTGTATAATAGTTTTCTATAGAAAAAGCTAAGTTTAACATCGAGTCAGTATATTCTGGTTAATATTTGAATTATTTGCTGTGTCTTTAGTCTAAAACTAGTAGAATGCAACCAACTGTCTTTATCATACTATTTCTGACAAACAATCTTAATCAATTTCTTAACATTTTTCACCAGACTGAATGTTATACTGGCTTTCATTTGGAATTATCATTAGTATTATATTATCAGTGTTATTTTAGCTTTTATTTTTATAAAACGGTGAAGGATTATATATGAACATACACGCTTGAACTAAAATTAATTTCTAACTAATTCTGTTTTTTGGTAATTATTATAAATAATATTATTAATTTTTCTATTTACCTTTAATTTATTTTTATTTCCGTTTTAGTTTTAGTAAATGTTGTACTTTTTACCTATTTATTTCAGTTATTTTCCAAGGCAGCGATTTCATTTTTTTATTTTAAGTTTAGGTTTTTCATAAAATATTTATATTTATTTTATTTCAAATTTTATTATTATTATGAATAATTTTATTATTACATTTTAATAGCTTCAGTTAACAATATAAAATGATGTTATTAAGTATAAAACAATTGCTAAAAATACATGAAACACATCTATTGTGGAATTTAATTTTCATAGAAACTCTGAAAATTAAGTATGAAATAACAGCAATCACTTGAGTACGTAAAAATAAATAAACAAATAAAAAAATCAGTGACAAAAACATCTATGCAAGAATCTGGTCTACTACAATAAAAATAACTGTACTGTATTGTAATTTTAGTTTTATAAGTTTGACAAAGCAAATGAAAGTACCCCCGGTTGGGAATAGGGATAGTAAAGATTTCTCACTCAGCTTGTGTTTTTGTGCCATCTGAAAACATAACTTTGTTGGGATTAGTTTATTTCAAACATTTTAGAGCTTAAAATAATGTATTTATACATTTAAAGGCTGATACTGTATACAGGTCACCCTAAAATGAAGATTTGAAAGTTTTATGCTCCACCACTAGAGGGTACAGTTGGGCAGTGTAATGACTGAAGAAGGAGAGTCTTATCAGGGAGTTAGTATGCTTTTAAATATCCTTTTTTTAATATTCATGGAAACGTATGTTCTTCTCAAGTTTTTGTCAGAGCACCCTGTCTCACATTATTTTCACTTGCATACACACTTTTCTACAACAAATGACCTGGTATTAGCCCTCCGAAACACTGTGAAAATGTCACCTGTAATGACACCAGACCCTGAGGTAAACTCAGCAGAACTTGCTAGAACATGTTCGAATTCCATGTTGAGCGGCTCATCTAATTGCAGTTCAAGATAAATTAAACATAAGTTTCTTTGCACGGCTGTCCGCCCCTCAGCAAGAGTTCATTCTTTCTTGTCCACCCAGACACACAAGTGACTATACGGCTCATTCAGCACAGCATGTGCAGTGCATATTGGCTACATTTTCACTAAATGAGAAAGGCATGAGGTGCTGATCAGAGAACAGCCAACTGAAACTGACCGTCACGGGAGAAAAATAGTCAGATCTTTCTTTGAGGGCAATCTATTCTAACGGTGAGTGTTCAAGGCATTATTTCCAGGAAAATGATCCTGAGCCTGCAAAGCAAAATTGAAATGGGATCTGAAATGTTACACAGAGGACAAATGGGTCTGATCCGTATTAATCTAAACGTAATCTGATCCTAGTTGCAGGAAAAAATAAGAATAGTCTCCACCACATCAACTCCACCTATTGTTAATCTGCTCATTCATGTCCGTGGGGAAAATTTAATGTCCAGCCATGGCCCACATTCTCCAGGTGCAAGTCAAATAGGCTTTACCATCATTCTGATAACTGGATAAATTAATTTTAGAATCAGGCGAGAAGGTGATCTCTTTTGATGCACAGTTAAGACGAGTTTTCAAGTGCTTCTTGCAGCCCAAATAGATATTTGGTTTATTCTATCTATATGAAAAATTGGTCACAAGAGGCATTCTGAGCTTTAGCATAATGCAATAACGCAAATTAAGCAAAAGTCAAAAGCTTTTTTCTCATGTATGAGAATTTTGATAATATGCTCATATTCAGAGCTAATCTATGAATAATTCATGACTATTTGCACTCTTGCCCTTTAAGCGATTAGCTAAAGATCAAAATCAAGAGGAACGCTCTCCACTGTGTTTGGGAAAATGGGACCGGGTGACTATTCCCATATTGGGTCATGGTGAACACGTAATCTGTTAATTATATTACTCAGCATCACATTAGCATGTATATCACATTAAGTCAGATCAAAATATAGTGCACTGATTGCAAGGTCTTCTTTCAACAAAACATTTGATCTCGGCAGAATGAAATAAGCAGGGTATCAGAAATATCTTTTCCGGCTGACCTTGGCTTTATGACACGCTTGGGTTCCCTACCTCTGAGTATTTGATGAATATTACATTAGCACCTGTCAATCCCATGAGGTTGAGCTTCCTCACAGAGCTGGGATGAAACAGGCTTGGCTACATCTGGAGACTGACGAGGTTGCCTTTTCAAGTCATCCATGCAGGGAAGAGTATCCAGGGCAGGTTTACTGCAGCACTTCCGGAAATCCTCAGACATGGCATCCAGTTTGGATTCACCGCACAGAACTTTCTGAAAGCTTGTTAGCTATTATGAAAGAAAAAGAACAATGAATCTGGCTCTTTTACTCAAATGATATGAGAGCTCTGTCAGATTCACCCTAAAATTGAATGGCATAAATGATAATGATACAAATGAATTGAACAGGAACAGCAGCTTTGATAAAAGCATTATGTGACTGTGTGAAGGTACAGATAAAAAGGCTGTTCTTTCAACAGCCTTCACTAAAGGAACTTTGTAGAATTAACTAATAAATGGCCATAAAAGTAAGTTCTGAGCCATGTCAGATTAGAAAGAAGTGAGTATTATGTCTTCCAGTAGTTGATTTTTTGAAAGCACATTCTTTTTGTTTGTCATATCATCAGATATCTTGTAAAGCGGAACAGGTGAAATGCACCGCCAGAAGGATCACTGGTCAAAAGAATTGTCCCAAAAGAGACATTTGAACCTTTGAGCTGCTCATTGTGGTTTGTTGAACACAGCATCGAGCAGCCCATCCCCTCCTCTGACCCTTTTCCTCACCTCTTCAATTATACATTCAGGTTGGGGCTGTAAACAGCATTTTCCAAGCCCAGCCTGAAAACGTCCAGACATGACTGATGCCTCTTCAAAGGACAGTCCTAGTAGATTTCCATAATATGCGGACAACCTATAAATATGACATAATTTACATATGTAAGGAAATGTATGTCCATGGTATGTAATGAGCACGACACATTTCATTCACACGGGCCATATACTGTAGGAAACTAAACAGTTAACATATTTGCATATGCTGCTCTTAATCTGGATCACATGTCCTTGTGCTATTTTAATCATCATTATGATTAAATTAAAAAGTAGAGAGAACAAAAAAAACTTAAGTATATGAGGAAAGAAGCATGTGTAATATTTTCAGAAATATTACTTTCCTTTGCTTAAACCCATACGCTGTTGTTTCTTCCATAACAAGAGGGGGAAAAAAACTCTTATCGTTGCTATTTTCCATTCAATGACATGTCATGGTGACCACAATAAACACCATAAAAGTAATCTATGTTACTCATTCAGCATTGAGCTGTTCTGCAATGACTTCAAATTTTTAGGCCAGCTCTGTTTTTTAGAAAAGGTTATTTTTAGAAAAGGTTTTTTCTGAAAATAAGGTCTGTGGTAAAAATTACTTGAAGAAACATTTACTTTTATTTTTGTCCAGTAACAAGAGTCATAACTTGATTCTTAAAAGTTTCTATTAACTATTGTTGTAAGGAAATGATCTAGGTTTGCCAGATCTACGCAAGAAAACAAGCCCACTGGCCAATTTAAAATAGTCCAAAACTACTGGTATCCCAAATACCAAAACTCAAAATATCCCACTTCCATACTTAAGATACATATTTTATTGTCACTGGTATGCATTAAACACAATTTTAATGGTATAACTTTAAGCTTGAGAGCGCGTAAACAAATTACTTTAGTGAGAGTGGTAAAATTCTTTATTTTTAAAATATTTGATAAAATAACTATATACAGTTATATACAGCTCTTGTTCTTATTTTACTCTTCTCCTTCTTGCTCCTTGTCTGCACACCCCTCCCAAAAATCTCTTGTTCATCTAGCACAGTTTTATAATTGGCAGATTATAAATTGGCTGGAATAAAATATTTGGTAACACTTAATTTTGACAGTGTCTTGTTACATATGTTACATGTACTTACTGTAATATTTACAATAAATTATACATAATTACATGCAACAAACCCAAACCTTATCCCACAGAAAGTACATGTAGCTTCAATCAAATATCATTTATGCAATATGTCAAACCATTAACCCACAGAGCGGGGAAAATCAACCTGCAGAAACAGTAAACAAATGGAAACCTACAAAATTGTCAACGCTGCTCTATGAGGATTAAAATAAATAAATAAATACAACAACAACAACAACAACAACAACAGCATACTATTTAGAAACACCATGAGAATGGTGGATAATAAAAGAATTTTTGCTGAACTGTTCCTTCAATAGTATGAGGCAGCTGTGTGAGCCATGGCATATTTACCCAAACTTGAAGGATTTCAAATTCACTTGGTTGTTGCAAACATTAGAGAGAAACCTCAGAAAAATGTTGGAGCTTCGCATTTGGAATCTCTGTAAACAGACAGGATTTGTAATAAGATATTTTATTAATAAATCCACATCAACCACCACCATTCATTAGCATGATTATCATCATCATCATATTTTTTTTTTCCATTTTCACAATCATTATTGGGGTTTTGACCTACATGAATTAAACTGATTCAAACTGAATGATATCATTATACTGTATTAATCAATCTTATCCTCAATCACTTTATTCAATCCCATATTTCTGCTTCCTTAAACAAAACCAGACAAAGAGCACTCTTCCCCCTACATAGCAACTAAAATAAGCACATGTAATTAGTAGCTGTTTAAAGCAGCATGGCAGCAGAAAGCAAATTTTAGCTCCATGAACAGCACATGTGAATCTGCCATCACAGGTTTTGTTTTGACAGTAATATCTTGGAATCCTGTTTGTTCCTCACAATAGACTGTGCAAGAGCCTTCAGGCAATTTGATACCAAAAGCAGACACACAATACACAATGATGATTATTAGTCCCATTACAAGCTGGCATAGCACCCTTTAGCTTGTATATGGCGTCATATGGTACTTATGTTTTATTGTCTTCAGACAATATAACAATAGCAACAAAGATGGAACAATTATGCTTCTACAGGAAGTATGTGTGTGTGGTATCCCATCATCCAAAATAAAAGCCACACTGTCTATCTCTTAATAATTGTCTCATTTTGGCTTGGAACTGGACATTATTCCAAAAAAAACAAACAAACAAAAAAACTCTTATAAATGACTTTTTCAACCATGCAGAAAATTAATAAAGTTGTTTCTAAGCCAACAGAGCAATAAGAGCCTGTTTGCGCTATTCTTGGATGCAAATTATTTTAAAAAAATTTAATCGGCTTCTAATAAGACAGCTTATTATGTAAAATGCATGCATTATGAGTTAATGAATGCATCCCTTCTGAGAACAAAAATAATAATAATACTAAGTCTTCGTGCTGGTGCCAGTCCAGCTTGTGGAAAAGCATATTCTGTTATAAAAGATTTTTGCATGTTTGGGTATACGATGAAACATGTATGTAGTAACAGCACAAAAACATAAAAATGTTACACATGCACAGCTTTAGAAACATAAATATCTTTACAAATCTTTTATGGTATGAATTTATTTGTATAGTTACATTTTACCGTTACTGTGTTTATTCGGACACGAACCTACAAGAATTTATAAAACATTTATACATCACTAAATTTGTCAGTAATTAAATGCTGTCAGTATACATCAAAAATATATTACTACTGACAGCATTTCATTGGACATAAAGGGTTAGTTCACCCAAAAATGAACATTAGTCCAGGTTTTACTCACCCTCAAGGCATCCTAGGTGTATATGCATGGGCGTAGCTTGTAGGGGGCCATGGGGCATAAATGGGGCTTTTATTTACAACATAAATGAACCGCAGAGAACTCTGGAGGTAACGAAAAATCAACAGGATGCAGCCGTTTTAGCAGCTCAGTGTTCCACATATATGTAGACCATTTACATCCAAATGTTGTTTAATTTACAAAGAACAAAACCTAAAAATAGATTTTAGAATATAAACTCTTTAATCATCTATTTTCAGTAAGACTTATTAAATGGAAAGTGTTTGTGCACCTGCCATTGTGCGTTAACTTGAATCAAGCCCAACAAATGTCTTTTTTTAAAACCGTGGATGAGTAATTCACACTTTGATTTGACTAATAAAAGCCTCCTTTGAGATTGTGTTGACAAACATGTTTATTCAGCATTATTTTCAGTGTGTTTATTGCTAAGTTTAGTGTGGCAAAATAGAAGCGCAGCCTTGCAATGTATCTGGTTGCCGTAACAACCTCACGCGCTTATTGCTGTCCTCCTGCGATGAACCTGTCACACGGCTCGATGCATCTCCTGTAGCTCATGTCCGCTTAAGAGGAGTAAACTGCACTTTTTGAAGAAAATAGCCAAGAACATTTACATTTACATTTAATCATTTAGCAGACACTTTTATCCAAAGCAACTAACAAACGAGGACAATGGAAGCAATCAAAATCAAAAAAAGAGCAATGATATGCAAGTGCTATACAGTTCAGGTGACGTGCAAAATTTGAGGTGATATGTTCACTTTTTCATAAAAGCATGAAACTTGGTACAATTGTACAGGTTAGGGCCCTGAACATTTTCAGAAATGGAGCCAACACCTCCTGGTTGCCATGGCGACCATTTTACTTTCCGCCGTAACCAAATTATATATTTTGTGTCATATCTCCTGAACCAAACATGATAACACAGAAAAGGTGATGTCTACCCCTATGTTTTGATGGTCAAAGATTGCAATGGTTCCATATACAAAAACATAAACTGTTCAGGTGAAGAGTTAATGGTGAAATTAGCAATGTGAAAAGTAAATCACAGTATCTGAGCATCACAGTATCACAGCATTTACAAAAGTCCATATTATGGCTATCATTTTTTTCTTTCTTTGATAATTAACTAATATTTTATTCAATAGTACAATAAAAGATTGTTTTAATTAATTATTAATTTGTTACATTTCTATAGTGCTTTACATGGAAGTGGGAATCTCTTCAGCCACCCGATGTGCAGCATCTTCCTGGATGATGTGACAGCAGCCATATTGCCCCAGAACACCCACTACACACCAGCTTAACTAATATTTTATTTAATAGTACAATAAAAGATTGTTTTCAAGAATACAATCATTTATTTCAGAGATATAAAAAAAAATCATCTCATATAAGTGTATTTTCCTTACCTCTCAGGCAGAGTCAGGTAGGCGGTAGTATGTTTCCAATACATTCTTGTTCTCTCTCAACAATGCTTTAACATCACACGCAGACGGCAACGCAATCTTGCTAAACTGCGTCCTATCTGCACCTCTTCTGCTGCACCTCTGTCATTTTCTGTGGGTCTCTGGAATTGTCAGTCAGCTGTCAACAAACTTCATTCTAGCCATTGCTTCTCAGTCTACTCTTAGTATCTTGGGCTTGACTGAGACCTGGATTCTTCCAGAAGACTCATCAACAACTGCTGTTCTCTCTAACAACTTCCCTTTCTCTCACACGCCCCATCAGGTTGGAAGGGTACTGGTCTTCTCATTTCTAATAAGCTAAACTCCATATTGTAATGATTTATCACCTTCCTGGTCAACTGGGCACCTTTATATAGGAGCTGGATGGGCTGCTATCCTCATTCTCTGTGGATGGCAGTCCACTTGTAGTCTTTGGTGACTTCGAAATCCATCTGGAGAAACCTTACACTGCAGACTTCCACTTCCACTCCTAGCTTCATTCGATCTCAAAAGGCTTACCACCCACAAGCACTAACAAATCAGGCAACCAGCTTGACTTAATTTACACATGCAATTTTATCACAGACAACATTTGGTAAAACCTCTAGACATCTCTGCTCATTTCTTTATTACATTTAACCTACATATTACTACCTGTGTGCCACCAATTCCTCTACCAGTTACTTTTAGGCAAAACCTACGCTCCCTTTCACCCCTCCATCTTTCCTCTGTAGTGTCATCCCCTCACCCACCCATTTCTCATCTCTGGATGTAAATACAGCAACTGACACTTTATGATCCACTTTTACTTCTTGTCAAGACAATATCTGTTTAGACTGGCCAGTGCATACTACTCCTTTTAACCTAAAAAGTTGCCCCATGTATCATCATCTTTACTGTATTTTTACTGAGCAGTCTGTTGGGTGGCTCACCAATGTACTAGATTTCTGTAATACTAAAAATTAAGTAGGCTTGACCAAAATTTTTGTGGGGAGAAGAATTTACTGAAGATGGTAGTATAGCAGTTCTTCAATAGCGATGTTAGCATGTCTTCCTTCAAACAATCTTAACCCTTGTGTGAATCCTAGTTTTTCCCAAAGTTCTGTCCGTGGGATATAATTTTATACCCGAGGACAAAAGGGCTAGAAACAATACTGTTAGGACCTTCCCACTGGAGATCCTGCAATCTACAAGATGTTCCTGAGGAATGCTGTTCCTTTGTTATTCTAATGGAATGGACCATTTGGTTCACACCTTTATAGACACAGTTACATTATTTCTTTCACAGAATGACCAACTGAACTTTAACCAATCAGGTTTCAGCAGCGGCCGTTCAACTGAGACTGCTTTGCTGTCGGTCACTGTAGCCCTGCAGATAGAGAAAGCTGATTCCAAATCATCAGTTCTTATTCTGCTGGATCTATCTGCCACTTTTGACACTGTGAATCATCAGATTATCCTGTCTACCATCACCGGATCTGCACTCCACTGGTTTGAATCTTATCTCACAGGTAGGTCTTTCAGGGTTTCCTGGGGAGGAGAGGTATCCAAAGAACATCAACTGGCCACAGGGTTTCCTCGGGGATCAGTTCTTGGACCCCTCATCTTCTCCATATACACTACATCACTGGGACCCATCATACAGGCACATGGTTTCTCCTACCATTGCTATGCTGATGACACACAGCTCTATCATTCATTTCAACCAGACAATCCAATAGTAGCTTCACGGATCTCAGGCTGCCTGGCAAACATTTCGGCATGGATGAAAGAATATCACCTGCAGCTCAACCTGGCAAAGGCTGAGCTTCTTGTCTTCCCTGCTACTCCGACTCTACAGCATGATTTCATCATTCTGCTAGGTTCATCAAAAAATATTCTTTGGTCTCCAGCTGACCTTCAAGGACCATATTGTAAAGACAGCTTGATCATGCAAGTTTGCATTGCACTACATCAAGAGGATCCGGCACTTTCAAACAGAGCATGCTACACAACTTCTTGGTAAGGCCATTGTCATTTCTAGGCTGGACTATTGCAATGCTCTTCTAGCTGGACTTCCTTCATGTGAAATCAAACCTCGTCAAATGTTTCAGAATGCAGCGGCACGACTGGTCTTCCATGAGCCCAAAAGGGCCCACTTCACACCTCTCTTTATCTCCCTGCACTGGCTCCCGATTGCAGCTTGCATCAAGTTCAAGACATTGATGTTTGCGTACAGAACAGCCACAGGCTCAGCACCCTCGTACTTCCTCCTCACTCTTACAAATCTACATCCCCTCCAGAAGTCTGAGATCTGGAAGTAAGCAATGCCTTGTGGTAACATCATAGAGAGGCATTTTCATTCACTTTCCTGGCTGGTGAAATGATCTTCCCATAATCACAGTAATTAACAGAACACCTGATATGTGACTAACATGGATTTAAAAACAGATAGTGAAGGTGCAGATCTAATACAGAGGGGCAGATCATTCCACAATCTAGGGGCAGCAACTGAGAAAGTGTGGTCACCCCTGCATTTCAACTTCAACTTTGGGATGCATAATAATCTCTGGTTGGACGACCAGAGAGACAAGAGGGGCCGATGTTCAATCAACAAATCTGATAGATAGGCAGGGGCCAAACCGTTTAATGATTTAAACACTAAGAGAAGAATTTTAAAATTAACTCGATAGCACACAGGCAATCAGTGCAGAGAACGTAAAACTGGTGTAATATGATCCCGTTTTTTTGGTACTCATTAAAAGCCTTGCAGCTGCATTTTGAACTAGGCCTATCTGCAGATAGGATATAGAGATGACTGACCAATCCTAAAATACAGCAAGTTGCAGTAGTCTAATCTAGATTTAATAAAAGCATGAATTACTTTTTCAAAATTTTTAATAGGTTTTACGTTCGCTAAAAGTCGAAGCTGAAAAAAGCAGGACTTAACCATTGTATTTATCTGTCTGTCAAATTTTAAAACATCATCAAAAATAACACCCAGATTTTTTACCCAAGGCTTCACAGAAGAGGTTAAATCTCCAAGATTTACTTTCAGTGTACTACGAGAATCCGACGGAACAAACACAATTATTTCAGTTTTATAGATTATTATCAGTTTTATAAATACACTTAGCGAGATGATTTTTTTTAAATATCTCTGAAATATATGACAGTATTCTTGAAAACAATCTTTTAATGTATTACTGAATAAAATATTAGTCAATTATCAAAGAAAGAAAAAAATAATAGCCATAATACGGACTTTTGTAAATGCTGTGATTCTGTGATGCTCAGATACTGTGATTTTATGTTTTTGTATATGGTATCATTGTATTCCTTGACCATCAAAACATAGGGGTAGACATCACCTTTTCTGTGTTATCATGTTTGGTTCAGGAGATATGACACAAAATACATAATTTGGTTATGGCGGAAAGTAAAATGGTCGCCATGGCAACCACGAGGTGTTTTTGCGATGGCTCCATTTCTGAAAATGTTTAGGGCTGCAAACTAAGTGTACCAAGTTTCATGCTTCATGCTGAAAAAGTGAACATTATTTTCACATATCACCTGGACTAATAACAAGTCTCAACATGATGAAAAGAACGCTTTCCTATGGGCAACAGATAATCCACTTCCTCAGGGAAATGAAATCTGTTGAATTTGCGTGTAGCACACTGATATGAGAATACGAGACATCGAGGCGGTGCTAAGCGCTATTGGCCAGTGAATTGGTGTGATGGTATAAGGGCTTCAGACATTCCTCACACCGAAGGTCTTCCCATAGAGACTGCTATTGCAGCATTGAAGTGAACCTATGAAAGAGAACGTTGGTTTTCGCGAGACTCACACGCACATGCGCTCCGCTTACATCCGACATCCACCGGAAAGGCGGTCTCTCATGAACGCGCGTACGACAGTTAGCAGAAGTTACATAAAACTGTTTATATTGTTTTAAATATGGATATCTTTTTTTTGGGTGATGCGTGTTTTAATATGGATGCGCTTTATTTGACTACTTTTGGACTGTTGAACAGAAATACACGCCCATTATAAAGCTTGGAAGAGCAAGGAAAAAAATTTAACATAACTCCGATTGGATTTGTCTGAAAGAAGAAAGTCATACACACCTAGGATGCCTTGAGGGTGAGTAAAACATGGACTAATTTTCACTTTTGGGTGAAAAATTTAACATACTAATGCCTACATACACAAATACCCACCAATGAGATATTGTACAGCAGTACAGAAAGCCAGCATCTTACACTGAAGACCAGCATATCAAAAACACAATATGCTGGTTGGTTTAGAAGGGATAGCCTAAGTATCCTGATTAACAACTCACACTCATAGGTTAACAAGTGTTTAATAATATTTTTAAGCTGAAATAGCCAGATTTGTTTAGTTAAAATTTGCTGCAGTCCAGAGTCTCAATGCGAAAAAAGAAGCAGAATAATATTTTCTTGATTAGACATTCATATTTTACTTTCCCTCGGGTAATTTTATAGTACTGTTTTTACTCAGTATTAGCACTAAACTAAAGCTATCAGAAATTATATGAACACAATGTAAGCATTAATATTCTGACATTCATATGCATGTAACAGAAGAGAAACAATCAGGTCTTACACTGAGCCGTTAGATCCGATATTAACTTGTCTGAACCAATTACATTTATTGTTAATGCCCCCAGACATCATATTAAATGTATTCTCTCTGCACCTAGACAGGGGAGGTTGTTAAACTGGTCTTAGGTAGAAAACTGCAACAGGCATATCATGCCATATTCATTCAAACTGTTATAAAAATGGTCTGGCTCTACAATTTCGGGCTTCTGATCTGAGCTTGAACTGATGTGGTGTATTTTCTATTTATTTAGAAGTTTATTTCTTTCCTAGGTATAAGAGGTCGCAAGTTTAAACCTTGCTCAATACACAATTTTTGTGAATAAATGAAACTTCATATAATTACATATTTTAGGAATGGTAGCAGTGGTAGAGTTAATCACAGATGTCAGATTTTCAGGGGGTTTGAAGTGAAAGACAGGTGACTGTCTGTCTCCCCTACATAACAATGACTATAGTGTTATTCAAGCAGACACTGCATTTTTCATGTCTGAGCCATTTCTAGACCTCACAACAGAATATCTATAATTTGCTTTTCGCGTAACCCTTTGACCACCATTCCTTGTCATTTCAGTGCCAGTTACTTCGGTCGTGACGTCTAATAATAACATAGTCCTGTGCGATATCTTACCTGAATAACAACTATTATGGTTTGAATGATATGCAGCGTCTTACTGTGTGTGGGCATGTGATTGCAAACGACAAAGTGCTAAAATATAATCAGCATTAAATACATTCACCCAACATCACCCTCTCACTGGGGTCGTGCCACCTCAGGGTTTCCAAAGAGAGTAATCAGAGATGTACGGTTCACACTACCTCTTGGAGGAAACATGAGTTTTTGACAGCAGGGCGGCAACATCTCTCTGCCATTCTCACATGGTTCTGAGTAGCATTGAGAACAAAGCCTGCTGGGATGTTTCTGTGCCTCCGGGCAAACTCGTACACATACCTAAGGGGAAAGAAAATAATAATAAATTATGTCAACACGGTAAATCAAAGCCCTCCAAGACATGAGTCATAAAGGGCACAGCACATTATGTTCCCCTAATAGTAACTTCTAATCAGAAATCAAAGCCACCAAAGTGTTGCTTTGTTTTATTACTATGAAAACAGCACATAATCCTCATGTTTACGCATGGATGAGTGTGTGCTGTCACCAAAAGATTTTATTATAGAATACTGTTGTCATTACGCTCTCAAGGCTTATTTTAGAACATGGCTACACCAATTTAGCTTCATTATGCAGATCTTTGTTGGGAAGATGTAAGAAAAGAAGCGAGAGATGTATGAACTAAAAGGGATTCAGTCATGAGATCTGTTTTTCTGTAAGCAAAATAAACATAATTACATGTTATATAAAAGCGATTACCATCCATGTGCCAAAGGACTTAAACTTCTATTTTAAAATGATAAATTATGATTATTACATATACAAAATATATACTATAGCTATTGATAAATCCTTAATCTGTCAGTTACTATAAGGGAAAAATAATAATTCTATATGTAAGAACCAGGTTTGTCAGTTCGTGTAGATGTTTGTCAAAACCTGCAAAAAACAGCTAAACACTGTTTTGAACAGCTGTAATATATATATTACTGTAAGCTGTAAATAAAAGAATATTGGAGTGTGTTTTACAAGTACATACTATTTTAGTCTTTAATTTAATCTTTAATTCAAAGTGTACTGGCCATTCTTTTGTAATTTACTAGCAATTTCTGGGTAAAGATTCAGTGAATTTTCAGGGTTTATGTATTTATATATTTGTATTTTTTTCTTATGCAGTCAAACAAACCAACAAAAACTAAAAATATAAAATAAAATTTATACAGCATATGCCGATAGGAAGCTATTAGTGAGTCAAATTTAAAAGACTATATTGAACGGGCACTTTACCCTGACTAATGGAGCTTTGGGGGTACATGTTTTGCTCATTTTTTTCAACTCGAAAAAAGCACGTTTTGATGTATAGGGTTATTTGGTATACAGAAATCTGCTTTAGTGCATCAACAAAAGGTACTTATATCCCCTCACTACTAATGCAAACACAATCAGAGGACATAATGGCCAAAAAAGCAATTAGCACTTTGATAGAGGTGGCAATATCTTATTTATTTATTTATTTTAAGTCCTTCTAAGTGCCATTAAAGTCCAAAATAAAATACTGTATTGTTACTTAAATTGGCTTTAAATAGAAGTTCTGACCAAGAGGCCTCCCCTGAGGCAAACCAGCCCAACAAGCAATTATCACTTACACCACACTATTAAGCCCAAATGTGTTTTATAGGCAAAAAAAAATAGGGGGGGGGGGGGGGGGGTGGGATGAGATTTACCAAAGCATGTACAACAAATAAGGTAATATTGTTTCTAGTTTCAAGGATAATTACAATCAAACATGATGGTATTCATTTTAAAATGAACTCCCAGTAGAGCGGTGGAGAAAGAAGATACTTGACATTCTGAAATTGTTTGAAATTAGGCTATTACAGCTTACAAACATATAAGAAACTTACTAAAGCCCCAAAGAATTGTCAGCTTTATGAACTGCCCTTGTGGAATCAGTATTGGGGATTCATGCAGGACATTTGATGCCACTGTATGGAAACTTCATTGTGTAAACTTATAGCTCTCAGTTGTCTATGTTGATCTGTGTCTGTCGGTGCAGTGTAATGGCCTTAAGATAAGCCTATAGATTCTGAAAAGTGTTTAATATCCAAAATGTGGCACTCAATGGTAAAATGGTGAAGAAAACATCTATGAAAGAGATCAAGACTAAAGATTAGAAATGACTGGCAGTCAAAAAATGTATACACATATTCATATTTACATGAAAGGAAACAGTGGATGAATAAGGAAAGCTTTGGTTTCTTGAAGCAATGTTCTCCAGTCTTTAGAGTCAGAATCAGTCTTTTTAAAGTCTTTTTATCAGTGTGACACTGACAAAGGGATGTTATCGTAATTCATTAGACTGACATGGAAAATTTCCTTCTCTAATCATGCTATACCTGGAAGAACAGTTTTGAAAAAATCATGGCTATTCAGAGAAACTAAATAGCCAGTGATTTTTCTGAGGTTATGTAACTGGGATACATCATTCATATGAATGCATTCAGAAGGAAATGCTGAATTTGCAGGTCCAAGTTGTGAGAGATGCTTTTCTACCACTGTTACATATAAGAACAGACATACTGCATTTTTACTCAGAGAATATTTTCTAACACTCTTTTACAGCTGCAAATCGAGAAAAACAAAAAGCAAAAATAAAAAGTGTTAAAGGTGCAATATGTGATTGTCTTCAGAAATATTTTTTTGTTATGCCGGTTGAAAGTCTCTTCACATCCTGATAGCAATCATTAAGTTAAGTGGTCTAAATGTATTTAAATATTCTGTGGAAGGCGTAGGACCAAGAAATGTTCGTCGACTTTCCTACCTGCCTGTCAACATATGTATTTGCATACCTCTGCGCACTCTGTTTGCGCAGACAGGAAACGTCATCAGCACGTTCACGTACGCTATGCAGACAGAGCGAGAATGGGAGACAAACATCAACAGCCTGACCCTTTATAGTACCGTTAGTAAAAGTACTACAATACCAGGAAGGATATTGTAGTCGTTCCCTTTCAGTGCTATCAGGCTAGAATTAACCTTTTCCAAGATCTCCTACTGCACCTTTAAGTTGAAACTAGTTAGGAGGAATAATTAGTACTTTTAAACTACATCAAAGTTATTTCAAAAAGGCTAGATAGAGCCTTTCCAAATTAGAGGATTTCTGAAGACTGGGTAGTAGCAACGTGTTTATGCTAAAGAAAGTGAGAAAGTGACCAGGGGTGAGCGAGAATGTTACATTGATTTCTTCTGTTTTTATTTCCACTAATAAGCCTGAAGCATTGTTGCCTTGATAATGACTCCTAATGGGACAAATCTCACCTGACAGCATAGTCCTTCTCGTCTTTAGTGAACTCTGTGCAGATCTCTTCATTTGTGGGCTCTAGTAGAGAAGGCAGCTCATCTGCAGAGTACCGTAGTGAGGCCAGACAAAGTTTCCTCTCTTGACCCTGAAGTGTGCAGCACTGCTCGATGCCTGGGTGTTTAGGGAATGGAGAGTCCTTTCCGCATGACTTCTCAGAGATCTCTGTAGCCTTGGAAAGAGATTGCTACGTAAATAAAAAGCAAGCGACACAACACAAAAGCAAAGGCAAAACAAACACCACAGTAAAGAACTGACTATATGAACAATTTTTGTCTATAATAAAACGTGTTTCATTACAAATCCATTTATCATGTTTTCTCTGACATGATTTTAGTTTTTAATTTATTTAGTAGTTTTGCATGTGTAAAAGCCTTCATGGTCCTTTAATGGCATTGAGACAACCGATTACATCATAATGGCTATCATATGAGCTGTGAAACTTATGTCCGCAGTGTCTGAAGCCTATTGAAACAGTCTTTTGCAAATGCAAATGCAATGTGAGCAACCGGCAAGTTGAGGCAGATGAGGACATTCTGCTCAAGTAATTATTTTTTAATGACATGAATGTAAGCCGTCCCCAGGGAAAGACAATGATACAATGAATGAAGCAGCGAGTGCTGTGTGCTGTGCGCCCACACTAACTAACATGCACTGTAATTAATTTGCATTGAAGTGTGCCGAGGATCGGGCCTGGAACTGACAACGGGAACGTTTCCGGAGTTGAGCTGGAGTTGCCTCCAGTCAGGATACATGTTATTATCTCCATGCACAAATTAAAGGAGAGTTTTATTTCTATTTTTAACCCAAGAGGCTTTCTTTGAAAATAAAGCCTGCATCTAAGCAACAGTATACCACAGAAAGTAAATGCATTCTCCAAACCACTTATCCTCTGTAGGATTGCGGGTATGAGTAAGGAATATTCCAGTGTATCACTGTTTTTATGAAAACATGTCCTAACATATCTGGCACCAAGACATTAAGAGCAGAAGTTTGTGAAGTGGTGCCTCCATGGATCAGATTTGTTGGTCTAGCACATCCCACGGAGCTCAGCTGGATTGAAATCTGTGGAAACAGGAGGCCAAGAGAACACCTTGAACTCTTTGTCATGTTCCTCAAACCATTCCTGAACAATTTTAGCAGTGTGGCAGGGTGTATTGTCTTGCTGAAAGAGGCCACTGCAATCAGCGAACACTACTGCCATGAAGGGGTGTACGTGGTCTGCAACAATTTTTAGGTGATACATAACATCCACATGAATGCCAGGACCCAAGGTTTCCCAGAAGAATATTATCCAGAGCATAACAGTGCCTCTACCGACCTGTCTTTTTCCCATTGTGCATCCTGCTCCCCAGGTAAATAACATACACAAACCCTGCCATCCAACAGACTGAAAAGAAAACATGACTCATCGCCTGACCAACTTCTTCCATTGATCCTTTTGGTGGTGGACAGGGGTCATCATGGGCACTCTGGCCAGTCTGTGGCTACAAACTGATATCTTCTATAATGACCAGCATTTTGAGCTATAGTAGTTCTTCTGTGTGATCGGATCAGACGGGCTAGCCTTTGCATCCCACATGCATCAGTGAGCCTTGGGCACCCGTGACCCTGATGCCAGTTCACTGGTTGTGCTTCCTTGCACCACTTTTTGTAGGTACTAAGCACCATATAAATTTATATACACATATATTTCACATTTTATATTTTGCTATTTATTTTTTATATTTATATTGTATGTGTATTTTATTATTCTTTTTCAAAAGAATTAATATCTGTCGATTTTTGTATTTTCTCACCTTTGTTGATGATGGTTTCCAGTTTCACCATTCCAAGTGAGTGGCCTTTTGCCACTTCTTGTTTTATAGGATATTGGAGATGAAGGACAAGAATCAAAAGGCACAAGTGGGGGGAATTAGATTGGGAAATGTCACGAGGCAGATTTAAACTCATGTAACTCATACAAGTACCAATTTCAGTACACATATTTTAGCATGTGTGCTAAAAACCGTGCAACTGCTCACATTCAAGCATGCTTTTATACCAGCTAGAATTTTATTTTTCTCATTATTTTTTCCTTTAATGAAAACAGAATGGCTAAATCACAGACCCCAAATAATGGCTAAATTGCCTCTCTCTCTCCCATTGACGGTCATATCAGTCTTACATGAACTGACAGCCACTGCAAACGTCTGGCTAACACACCACTGATGTACTTATACAGAATGAAAAGAAGCTTGATGACAGGAACATGTGAAAATGTAATGAAATGTGCTTAGCTGTAGCTGATGATGAAGACTGAGCCTGAGAGATTTAGCAAGATGAGATTTTTACAGTCAGGCATAATAAAAAGCACAACCTGTCTATGAGAAGACCATCAAGGCTGAAAGACTTCTGAAAAGATGGACTGAGTGAGTTAGGGATGTAACTAAGTTAACTGCCTCCAGAACTTCCACAGTAATTAGAATGTGAGCATGAGTCTATTTGAGGTATGTTGTGCTACATCTAGCATGTTATTCTGCTCTAGTTCTGCTTAATGTTCATGCCTCAGAAAGCACAGACTGGAAGTAACTGATACAGAGTGTATAAACTTAGCATATCCTACTTTTAGCTATGGTAGATTTTGGTATCTTAATGGGTTCAGCTATCATCAACTCAGCCCTTTAGACATTAATAAACACTTGTATGTATTTAACTCAGGCCTCTCACAATTTAACATAATATAGGGTCATTCTAAATCATGGGTTATCTTGTTCCATTTGATGCTTGAGTTAGCAATTAATAATGGGTATGCAGGTTTCACGATTTCATACTTGTCCACCCTTCAGTTAACATACTTTTGCATATTCATGAGGTTAATAAAACTGATTGGGTAATAAAGCTCAACAGCTGGTTTATTAAGTGCTTGTCCATCTGTGCACGTCATCCACTTTGTCTGTTTTAAGTCTCCAGATGCAAAGGCAAATAACTGCAGTTAACATGTTTCCCGTCACTTTTTCTTCCAGACGCTGGAACTAAATACAGTGGTATGAAAGTTTTTGGACTGTTCAAAAAGCAGTTCCTGTTCTTATTAGTTCATGATTGGTTAATTTATGTCCAGCTGTGTTTAGTTATCTTGTTTAGTTTGAGTAGTATATAAGTTCCTGTCTGTCCCTTATTCTGAGTTCTGGTATTGATTGTCTCACCTCTGTACTCCGTGTTACCCAGTGATATCATCATTAAAAGGAATGTTGATTGTTCTCCTTGTCTCCTGTGTTCTCCTTGCTCCCCGCGAAGCGTGACAAGCCTATTGTATAAAGGCCTAGTGTAGGCCAATTTTTTTGTTCTGAATGTCCAAATTGGGGTGTAGGATGTGGATATTTCAGATAAATGTTCATATTATGTGGTTGCATTTGCGAGTTCATCAAAGTGTAAGCGGTTGTGTAACATAGGTACATAATATCAATATCGACTGACACACTCCTGAATCTAATTGTAATTATATTGTAATTTTTTTGTTTGTTTTTTGAGGTATCGTCAAATATTGTATCACCGGGTATGCCATAGAGATCAACCACTTACTCCTTTATCATAACAGTCAGGACTGGCATCATCTTTGCAGCATTTTACTGCAAGCTTGGTCATTTCATCTGCCACACAGCTGACCTCCTGAAATGTGCCATTCGGGAACTTTTGACTGTAGAGGACAGTGACCCTGCAGGAGGATCAAAGGTGAAAATAGGTTATGCAAGCATGTTCAGAGAATCTCTTCTAATTAAATCAGAATAAAAAAAAAAGGTGAATAACAGTGAAAAATGCACTGCAAAATGAACAGGAAAAACTTTTAACTTAAAACTTGAGACCCAGATATTTATAATTTATATCCATGAACTATGGTTGAGACTTAGAACCATGTAAATCCTCAGGGAAAAGAAACTAAACTTTATACTTGCATTTCTTTGAACTTCTCGATTCCAGTAGCTTTGAGCTCTTGGCAAACATTTTCCTTGGCATAGTTCTTGCCTGTAAGAATAAGCACAAAATAAATACATTAGTCAACGTAGCTGTAATTTCTGATGGATTTTCTTTCATAATGCATTTATTCATCACCTCTCTGCCTGTTTCACAACAGATATTACATTATTTCAACTGTTATTCTGTTCAACTTTAATCTAACATTAATAACAAATCATCTATATTAAGAAACAATACTGAAACTGGCTGAATCCTTCCTTTTACCACAGTGGAAACACAGCCTGTAAAATACCATGAAATTCAATAAAGTCTGTTTTTCCTACCTTTGTCAGCCAGCAAAGCTGGGACTACTAAAGCAGAAATGAAAATGAGAGCTGTGTTCCTCATATTTTACCCCAGGTTATAATGCGATTTCAAGATGAGTTCAAATTAGGAACTGCCTCTGTATTGCAGTTTTACAAGAGACAAAAGTGTGCATGGTCAAAAATTAACCAGCAAAAACAGACAGTTATGTAAATGTTTAAATGTAAACAAGACTCCGGCTTTAGACCCCATGACACGGCTTGACAGCTGGTCACTAAAACTAAAACTTTCTAACAGCATTGATTCAAACTTACAATGACTTACAAGAACAGCTTAGTGAACATTTGAAAGGTTATACTCAGAACCTCACATCAGAGTATTACAGTTTATCTAAAAATAGGTTAGATCTTTAGATTTGAGCCTGGCATTAAGGAGTGGGCTAAAAGGCTCTTGGAAAAAAGGTGCATTAGCTTTTTACTTTGATATTCAAAAAAGCTTTCCATTCTTCTCAGAGGAAAGGTTAGCAGTTATCAAAGGATGCTTTCATATCTTGTTCCAACTGAAAGTGCACTTCAAAGTTTTAGGGAAATGGAAACAAGGGGACTCAATGTATTATAGGCCTATGGGTTAGCTGGTGTACTTTAATAATACCACAATGCCAAATTCAAAATTTAGTTGTAGTACATAACCACACAATATATGTCCTTAATGAAAAACTTTGACATTAAATGAAAGAAAACCTGTAGTGGGTCAGTATATATACAAGCCTTTGACCTGTAGTGCTGGCATACTACTAATATTGCCCTCTTGAACTCATTTCTGGCATGAGAAAAATACACAGCATGTTAATTACATCAATTCTGATCAACTTTTAGATTCCAGCAGCTGGAACCTAAAAAGAGCAAACAAACCTTGAATACGAGTTGTAAAAAGAAGACTTGTTTGGGTACATTCACCTTCCAGATCACATGGAAGAGTAAATATACAGTCCACTGTCATAAGGGTGATTTTGAAGAGGAGCTTAAACAAACCCCAACTACATATTTTAAGGCAAAACTGTCAAAACAATTAATGAATGTGATATCTAAAAAAAAAAATATTTTCTATAACCCAGTTTAGGCTGTTTTGGACTCTCCTTTATTTTCTTAAAGTAGTTTAGATTTTTGTGACATTATGTGTCATTTTGCAATGAAGTCTGTGTGAAGTCTCCTCATTTCATGCATGAGGAAAATATAAGCATACGGACACATGGTCCATGCAATTTATTTGTAGGAAAGCGGGAATACATTTTCCTTGAGCTGTTAGGATAAAACATTAACACACCAAAAAAGGATTGGTTTAAAAATAACACAAACACAATACAGGATAATCTTTCCAGTGTTTTTAACTAAGGCTTTTGCCACCCAAGGCTTGATGGAAGCATAAAAAATACTAAGAAATGATCAGTACATTAACTTATAAATCCAAAAACTGTACTGTAATTGTGCAGACAAGAGCATAATTCATGATGTTTAGTTTTCAAAAAAGAAAGTTTGTTTCCATTGACAAGATGTACCTATATTTATAGGGCCAATTGGATAATTTTATTTAGCATCTTCTGCAGATATTTCATCTTCATGATTCTCCACACTTACCCAAGATATTTTTAAATCCCCTCTCCATCTTTTTCAAACAGAATGATCATTTTGGCAGACTATTTCAATTTTACTCAAATGACTCCAAATACCTACGTGCTGCTAACAGTTGAAGATCCATTTCTTTGTAACTATGGCTGCAGATTATAGGCTGCACCATGAACAGGGTTGAATCAATAGTATTGATCAACAATTCCCATCCCAGACCTGTTAAGGTCCAATAATCCAAAAGGTAGAGGTACATTATTAGTTCATCTTGTTTTCAGCAGTGTTATGAAATCTGTTTCTTCTGTCACACGCCGTTCACATTCTCAAAATAAAATGAAATAAATGTTTCAGTCAAAGTAATCAATGAAATCTGCTTTGGCTGAGAGTCTGTTCTACTTTTGAATCATCTGTCATTACTACACCACCATTTTCCAGACTTTAATAGGCCTATGGAGTTTTAGAGCTTTACTGGTTCGCAATACAAGCAGAACAGATTGATTTTTAACTATCTGTTGTACTGCAAAGCCAGCTCAGTTCTTCTCATCACTCTTTCAGAGCACCTTAGATCTGAACACAATTGACTGATTGTGTACACAACTATACAGTACTCATATGGATTCATATGGTTCACGATCAGCAACTACGTGTTTTGGTTTGGTGAATAATTATGCTCAGACAGGCAGAGGAAAGAAAGAAAGAAAGAAAGAAAGAAAGAAAGAAAGAAAGAAAGAAAGAAAAAGAAAGCAAGCTTGTTTAATTCACTGAATCTGTCATTGTCGGATTTCAAAGATCTTCCGTCACTGCATTCACGTCATACTACGCAATATTGACAGTGAATACGCTAATGGCCTTACAGTTTATGGCATTCACTATAGTGATTAGTGAATGAACGAACGTTTCAGTGGTTCTGAACACAGTAAATGCATGAATGCGCAAATACAGTAATGCCCCTGCTGCTTAGGTTCTGTGCACCTAGTGAGCAGCACTGTGGCAAAATGCCATGATAGACTCACTGTTCTCTCTTTCCACAATTACAGCTTCTTACAGTTCTCTTGATGTCGTCCTGGCAGTAAATTCATTACTACAGCAACCCATGTAAATGCACCAAATATCAGCACTCTGTAATATTAAAAGTAATGCTGAGCGCAGATTTTAGTAAGTAGGGTCCCACTTTATATTAGTTGGCCTTAACTACTATGTACTTACATTGAAATTAGTCATTTGACACAATGCACTTATTGTGTACATACATGTTTTTACATTGTACTCATATATTTAAAAATACATATGTAATTACATCTGTAATTAATTTCTGTAATTACATTTATAATTACACTGTTGACCCATCCCTTACACCTTAACCCATCCTTAAACCTACCCATACTACCAAACCTGTCACTAACCTTACCCATATCCCACCTCAATAGCAGCAAAAGTGATTTGAAATACAATATGACCACAATAAATACATTGTACTTATTTTTTGATGTAAGTACATAGTAGTTAAGGCCACCTAATATAAAGTGTGACCATAAGTAGATTTAGCAAGTAGAACTTGGAGACCTGTTTCAGTGGAAGCCAATGGATAAGACGTTAGGTGTGCTGGATAAACTACCATGTGTGGTAACTGTTTGGGTTCTAATCTTCAGATTTTTTACATTATATATTAATTTTGTAGAAAATTTTCTATGGGGGAAAACACCATTTAGTAAGAGAGGTCACAAAAGATTTACCCTGCTCAAATAGTGCATTTTAATTATCTCAGTTTCTTTAATTTGTCTCAGTTAAACTTAATTAAATAGATCAAAAATTACTGTGAGAATTTTTGCTAGGAATTATTGCTAGGTTTCTAACCTACTTATAGTTCACCTAAAAATTACTGGGACATTTTAAGGGTGAGTAAATGATTCCAATGATTCAAATTAAATGACAGAATATTCATTTTTTGAGTGAACTATTTTAACCAGTGATTAGAATAAAATCATATATAATGGATATTTTTATATTGGTATGTATTTATGACCTGTATCCAACCCATTGTGTTTATCACAAGTCCAAACTTCATAAACTAAGCATCTATCTATTCTAGACCATTGTAGCAAATTAGCTCAAAAGGGAATTGTATATAAATAATTACAATTAATTGATTAATTACAATTATTTATATCAGCTGCCAGCACTAACTGTAGCAGAATTAAATTGCCATCAACTAATCTGTTCGTCAAGCAAACATTCAGTGTAAGTTCATATCAACTCTAAAAAAGGATATTTTCGTGGCCACAGAAAATACTTTCCTAAGTATTAATGCATTAGAGCATGTAGTTAGAATCAAAAATCGTAAAAAGGGACTTTAATTTGCAAGGCAGAATCAGAAACTAATGTAATTTGTGCACAAGAGTTTTATTAACTAAACACTAACGCAAACTAGTCTAACAAACATACAATCACTCATACATGGGGAAAGGGCAAATGAGAGTTGATGGATGAAACCATCAGGAAACCAGAGAATGAAGCTATGAAAAGAGTCAGTTAACCACCTGAGTAAAACCATCGGCGCCGTTTATAACGGGGTATATAACTTATACTAAACCTCTGTTTCGTTTAGTTAAATGTACGATACTTGCATTGCATTGGTCGTTGAACGAGTGTCCGGATACAGTCTCGGATGAAAGTCTTGATGGTTTCAAGGTTTTGGACTCGCGATCACGTTCTTCCGGGTTGAAGAGTGATGAATTCCAAAGATGTCCTGACTCGATGGTGATTGGGAGTTTCTTCCCAGGTAGAAAGTGAAAAAAGGCTAAGCAAGAGATCTGCTGAGGTCCGAGGATCTTTGGTTGAATGGAAAGTCAAGGCCGCAAGGCCTGGCACAAAACTTAAGGGTTGCTGAGGAGTTCTAGCTCACATCCTCATCTTCTCAGAATCTAAAAGATTCACAGACTGGCAGGCGGGTCACTGATGTGAGAGCTTTATCTGACATAGAGGTCACACCTCTGGGGGTGTCAAAGAGCCAACGGTGTCTTGAACTTTTGGAGGGAAAGTTTACGACTCTTTGTCTCTGAACATGGTAATTTGCATAGGTAATTCGCCTGGTGTTAATGCACAAACTACTAAAGATTCTTAGGACACTAATATGTTGCATAGGTATGAACATGTAATATTCTCTCTCAATTAGATCATCTGAAGACGAATTGATAGAGACCAAACATGGTATAAGTGAGGTGATATTAACTAGTGATCTATCATAAACATGCATAAAACAGTAGGGTACAACAGGGCTAAAGGCACCTTTGATATTATTTTCATCTAAACCACTAGATGGCACAAAAATGTGGCGTAGCACTTTGCAAAACATTGGCTTTTCAAGATGCACGTGTTTATTTGTCTGATCTTGATCACGCGCAGCAGGGCAAAGTTGATTCTGTGCTTACTTGATCTAATATATATATATATTTTTAAATGTTGTAGATTTAAGTAGCAAATGAGAATCGCTAAAATTAATGCATATATTTTGAGACAAAGGTCTTCTTTATGATTTTCAGTTTTTCTTAAAACAATTAAAAGCAACAGTTTTTAAATAACGAAAGAATATGTAAAAGTATGTATTTGGGGTAAAAAGCGCCCCTGCTGTTGGGGCTAAAGACATGGTTAGACATGACATGGTTAGATTCAGATGGTAAAAATCATATATTATGTTGTTATTAATATAATATATATTATGTGTATGTCCATATTAGAGATAATCATGTTTAGAATGAAACCATCATATTTAAAAACATGATATTAATCATATCATATAATAAAATATCATTTGTTGTTACTACTGTAAATATATTTTCAATTATTATTGGATCTCCTTCAATACTTTCAGAATCTTTACTTATTAAAATGATTTTATTTCTGTATTTTAATATATATATATTTTTTATATTAACATTTTAATGACAGTATGCCTATATTTATTGAACAAAAATTATATTTTTTCTACTCTATTTTATACTTTGCTAAAGTGATTGTTTTTAACAACTATTAACTTAGACATTATTAAACAAAACATTATTTTAGCTGAAGTATTTGTATCAATACCGTATGCCTTTTACCCCATGCTGGTGGGCCTTTTACCCCGTGTGTGGGGTAAAAGGCCCCCCTTGCCACCTCATACATTTATGAGATTTTTAAACAAAATAAACAGCTTGAATGATTTATTTTCACACACAGTCTGTTGCTCCATTAATGTTCAGTACAACGTATATATTTTTTTGGCAATTATACATTTTAGGCACAGTGAATAGCACATTTTTTCTTAAGGTGGGCCTTTAGCCCCGTTGTACCCTATACAATACACAAGAACATATACAAGAACAGTAATAATATATACAATGACCTGAAGATATGTGTGTTCATTCAAAGAAAGGTTTTTCTATGAATTAATTAGAGAAGAGTCCATTTTTATGGCATAATGTCTCTTTCCTAAGGGGAAATGGAATGAGTTTTGCTCTGCCTGCATTCTTCTGAGCAATAAAACTAGTGCTATCAGATTGGTTGCCATGGAACCGGAGGCCTGGAGTCATCCACAGACATACTGGCACCCAGTATGTGTATTGGGTGAGCGGTCTGTGATTATTTGTTAATCTAAAAACTAATTGATTTGTTAAATCAAATGAAAAATTGTGTGTCTGATTGGTCCAAATGCTACACCATCTAGACCAGGGGTGTCAAACTCAGTTCCTGGAGGGCCACAGCCCTGCAGAGTTTAGTTCCAACCCTGCTCCAACACACAAACCATGTAATTTTCCAAAAAAGTCTGAAGGACCTGATTAGCTGGATCAGGTGTGTTTAATTAGGGTTGAAGCTAAACTCTGGCTTTGTCCAAATACCCACACTTGCAGTCTTTGCACTTGACCACTTGACTACTTAAGTGACACATTTCCTGTATTTGGTCCAAGTGTTCAAGTGAGGATGAAGACCACAAGTGTGTGTTGAACTTTTCATTACCTGATGGGACACACTTATAGTGTTGTAAAAATGCAAGTGTT